>JBBPRQ010001042.1:0-10613 GCA_038093095.1 Boletus insuetus | reverse complement strand
TGGACGGTTCCCTTTTGGTAGGTAAGAACCTCATGCCTCTCCGTGTAGCACGAAGGAGACCTTTGTGAACGGGTAAGGAAGTCGTGTCTTGGGGTATCGAAACATGTGACGACTTGTTAGGTGGCTCCGCACGGGTGACGAAGTCAAGATGAATCGCAAAGGGGAGATTTTTGTTCTCGATCGGCTCAAGGTCCAGTTGGATATTACGTCTGCTAGGTCATCTCTTATTGTGTTCAACAGGAAATGCTCAAAGTGCGAGGATTCCAAGTTGCGCCTGCAGAGTTGGAAGGCTGTATTCTTGATCACTCGGATGTTGCAGACGCCTGTGTCGTCGGGGTGCCAGACGAATACAGTGGCGAACTTGCACTCGCGTTTGTTGTGTTGAGATCCGATGCCGTAAACAGGGTGCATGATGATCCGGTAGTGGCGGAAACGATCAGGCAGTCGATTATCAAGGTTGACGTATCCTTTCATTTCCGACGTGCGTTCCCTCGCTGATACGCTGGCTCCTTGTTTAGCATGTTGCGGACAACAAGGTCGGATACAAGAGATTGGCTGGAGGGGTCGAGTTTGTGGATGCCATCCCGAAGAATCCGAGTGGAAAACTACTGAGGCGTGTGCTAAGGGATAGGGCGAGGAACCTGAGATTACGGCCGGTCGCGAAACTCTGATCTAATCATTTCATTAAGCGGTACCGCTGCTCGTACGATCTATCATGATGGCCGGTGTTTCAAGAACTTTTTGTCGATTCCAGTATGTAGGTTTTGCCCGTCGTGTGTAAACGAAAGAACGTCATGGGGTTGCACTGATGCCCCTGAGACTGGCGACGTTTGAAATTTGAAGCCCCGCACTTGCAGAAAAGGGCCCAGTGCTTGTCTCTACGCTCGTAAAGGTCTGGAAGAATGAGTAACAGTTTGGTTGGGTGTATATACCAGAGCCGAGATGTGTAGCCTTCTTTGTTTGAGTGTTATGATTGTTTTTTTCTTGCCGACGAGGGTCATGATCAGCGCGGTGATTGATGGTTGTCGTGTGCTACCAATGAATTCCCAAGTCAGATTTGGTCCAAGTTGCTAGTAGAACCGACCGACAGGCTCACAGATGACATGTGTACGTGAACGAGCTTGTCTTTCCTTGGCCCATCCCTTGGATCCGGTTTCCTCCTTGCACCATCACCCTCTCTTCTCACCTCCCCACCATCATGGTTCAAGTGTCCGGTGGCCCCGTCGACTATTCCGTCCCCGATGACCTGACTATCCCACAATTTTTCTTGGATTCACACCACCCCCTGCGGCCGACACGTAAGCCTGGTATCCCATGGCTGATCGAAGATGCCACCGCGAGACCCATCGACCTCGAGGAGGTATGTGTTCGATCCCCACGCCGTACGTCGATCTCAGCACCGTCACCCAGTTACGTACACGGACCTTCGGGCTCACAAATGCGCTCCACGCGCGGTTCGGGATTAGTGCGTGAACGGCACATTCATACTTGCTTTTTCGCCTGCTCACGTCGTACGCGCCGCGCAGAGGAAAACGATGTTGGTGTGTCGCCATTGTCTGTTTCGTGTCGTGTGTGGTTGAGCCTTGTCGTGTGTGCCAGTGGTGCTGTTCAGCCCAAACCATGTCGGTGCGTCCGTGTGCGTTTGGTCGACACGAAATGTATTTCTCAGTTCGTGTTTTAGACTACCCCCCTGCAATGTGGGCGACGCATAGACTGGGTGGCATTGTTTCGTCAGTCGCTTTGATTTTAAACACATCCTCAAGTTTTATGTATACGACTGAACGCGACGCAGAGGTGCAAACCCAGGATATACCACCGACGAATTGTTACACCAAATCCAAACCACACGTGCGACGCTCGTCATAACCCACCCGGTATCGTTGCGCACCGCCGTGGCCGCCGCGCGTCAAGCCGGCATACCAGACACGCGCGTGGTGGTGTTTGATGAGGTCCCTGGAAGCGCACATGTATCCGTGGAGGCGCTCGTACGAGAGGGTTTGAGGATGGACCGCTGTTTCGTCGAGCGTAAGCTCAACCCTGGCGAAGCCAAGTCCAAGATTGCCTTTCTCAACTTTTCCAGCGGGACGACGGGTAAGCCCAAGGTGAGCGCCCTCTCGTGCTCGTTCCGTGCAGGTTTATGGACACGTTGCTAGGCTGTGGCAATCTCGCATTATGCACCCATCGTCAATGTCATTCAAATGGCACTTCATAACAAGATCAACCGAGATGACTGTGCATGGGAGGATCGGAGATATCGCCCTGGAGATGTAGCGACTGGTAGTAAGTCAAACGAACACGCATGTTTCACCTGTTACTGAGCATCCATCAGTACTGCCATTGTATCGTAGGTGGATGTCGTGTCCGTTCTATGACCACTCTGACACCTCGTACATCAAGACATTTATGGTCTCATAGTTTCTGTAAGCTCCGCACGTTACGTGTATAGTGTTTCACCTCTCTGATATGTGGCCCAAAGTTGCACTTTTTGATATTCTGTGGCGTATGTTCCTTGGTGTCCTGTTGATACGTCATGATGACCGCCTTCCTCAGGTCACGTTGGTGGTGGTCCCCAGATTCAATTTCACAGACTTTTTGCAGAGTATTTCTCGGCACAAGATAACACTCTTGATGTAATGTTGGCTGTTTATGCCTCCTGGCTCAGTCAACTAACTGTATTTGTAGGCTTGTACCACCTCAGATCGTGTTGCTCTGCAAGGTGAGTTCCGATCGTTGACGCCATGAATAGTAATCCGACGACATCAGCATCCGGCAACCAAAGAATATGATCTTTCGGGTATCAGATACATGATATGTGGTGCAGCGCCCCTGTCTGCAGACCTCATGAACCAGATCACAAAGGTCCTCCCCAACGCGCAGATTGGCCAAGGCTATGGTTGGTACCGTCCTTGTTACTTGTGGTGTTCACGTCCTGACGAGACTTGTGGTAGGTATGACCGAGGCGTCTGCCTCGATATCCATGTTTTCTACGGATGCAAAGATTGGAGTCCCAGGAGGTGCCGGAAGGCTCCTTCCAGGCGTCGTCGCCCGCATCGTGAAAACAGATGGGACTCTTGCGGGATACAATGAGCCTGGCGAGCTCCAGGTGAAGATACCTTCGCTAGCTCTTGGATACTGGAACAACGAAGAGGCGTGAGTTTACTGTATTTTTTTTTGCGTGTCCTGGGTTCCTAACGATGTACAGGACGAGGGAAACCTTTCTGGATGGGTAACTGCTTGTTGCCTCGACGTCCTGTTGGACTCGTAACACTGACTTGGACCGGTCGACAGGTGGCTCCGTACAGGCGACGAAGTCACCATCAACGAAGACAAGGAGCTGTTTATTGTAGATCGTCTCAAAGTCAGTGGCCTCTTTTCAAAACGCATACTCGCGCTGACACGTTGTCAGGAAATTATGAAAGTCAAGGGGTTCCAGGTGGCGCCGGCTGAACTTGAAGCATGTCTGCTGAACATGCCCGAGGTCGCCGATGCATGCGTCGTTGCGGTCCCAGATGACTATAGTGGCGAAGTACCATTGGCATTCGTCGTTTTACATGCCCACGTCGCCAAGCGGGTTGCAGAAGACCCGGGTGAAGCAGAGAAGGTCAAGGCTGCCATCATCAAGGTTCGTACCCCTGTTACGCTCGGAGAGGGTTTTTGATGAGGATGTCATTGGGACGACAGTTTGTAGCAGACAACAAGGCGGCGTATAAGCATCTTGCGGGAGGGGTCGAGTTTATCGACGCGATTCCGAAGAATCCGAGTGGGAAGCTTCTACGTCGTGTATTGCGGGACCGCGTTCTGGAGAGGAGGGCAAAGCCAAAGGCGAAACTCTAGCTATTAGGAGACTCTGTGTTTTCATATCTTATCTTATCTCAGATGCTGTGATTGTCCAGAATGCTCGCGAAACGAGCTTGCGCGTCTCACTGCTTTCCATTTCAGCACCGCCTGCTGGGCAGGTTCCAGTGCACAAACAACTTTGCATAGCACATCCACCTCCCTCGCAGCGATATCCTCCATGTCCGCCCCCGTCCAGCTCTATATATACGATCTCAGCAATGGCTTGGCCGGACAACTCTCTCTTATGCTCACTGGCCGCCAGATAGATGGCGTATGGTTAGTATAGCAGGCGTCATCGTCATGGTTCAGCGCTGATCGTACATGTTCAAGCGCAGGCACACGTCCATCGTCGTCTTTGGCAAGGAAATATTCTACGGACAAGGTATCATCATCACTCAGCCTGGTAAATCTCAGGTACGTCGATCATGTCGGCGCTGACGAGTTGCTGTGCCACGACGCTGACCCCATGATGAACAGCATGGATCACCACTTCGGATCGTCGACATGGGAGAAACGGCCATAGACGAAGACACCTTCAACGAATACCTCTCCGCCATGCGCGAACAGTACACTGCAGACAAGGTACGCACGACGCATTAGCCCATCTCGACGGTCAGCTGACCGCACTTCTCCCAGTACCATCCACTAGGTGAGCGATTCGCGGGTCTGAGAAGGCGTGTGCGAGGACTGAACGCGTCCGTGGACAGAGTTTAATTGCAACTCGTTCACCAACGACTGTATGGGATTCCTCACTGGGGGTAGCATCCCCCCCTACGTCACGTGTGAGTGCTCTCTTCCGATGCGCGTCGACAACTGGCGCTGACTCCGCGTGGTCACAGCGCTCCCCAGCGATTTTCTATCGACGTCGTTTGGGCAGGCGCTCCAGCCCCAAATCGATGCCTTGTTTACCGGTCGTCCTCCTGCGAACGGGGCTCCCCCCGCTCGCGTCACACCCAGTGCGCCGACGCCCGATCCAGCGCTCGCTGCGAGCGTCCTTCAGTCCGTCGCTGCACAAGCCACGATGGGTGGCCCGGGTCCATCCAATGGGGTTCTCTCCATGCCCCCTGCTCCTCCTGTGGCACGGGCGCCTGTACCACCTGCGCCATCGCTACCAGCACCTGACGCTTCCCTTGTATCGCCCATGCACATCACCACGAACCCCGCGTCGTTCCACAGCCTCTTGAACTCTCATCGCGCCGTCGTCGCCTTCTTCACGAGCGCCACCTGTCCACCCTGTCGGATGATCGAGCCCGTGTTCGAGGAGCTCGCCAAGACCAAGAGCAAGCCGGACGGTGGGGTGGGATTCGCCCATATCGATTTGAGCGTTGGGTTGGGCGGGGCGCTGGCGGCCGAGTATCAAGTTCAGGTGACGCCCACGTTCCTCTTTTTCTTGGATGGAAACAAGGTGAGCTGGTGATCCACGACGACGGATCGGTGGGTATAACTGATCATCGTTGGATCGCAGACATACGAGCTCAAGGGGGTCAATGCACCAGAACTCAGGACGCAAGTGGATTTGTTGATTTATGAAGCGTTTCCTCGTCAGTCGTCGTCCCAGATGAGGTGTTCGTGTCGGTGTCGCTGATGATGCCCTCATAGCGCATGCACATATGTCGCTCTCATTACCTGCTGTCGAAGCGATTCCGCTCGATCCGATTCTCTTCACGCAGGTACCCAACTTGGACACCATATTTACCAAGTTGGCGGGATTCATTGACGGCGTGACGGCGTGGAATGGAGCAGTCACACAAGCACAAGTGAAACAGACGTTGACAAGGACAGTTCTTCCATTCCTGAAAGCATCCACGGCTGCATCGCCTGCACAACAGCCAATGGCCACCAGTTTCGATCACTGGCCCGCGCTGATGTCGAGCCTCACAGCCAACCTCCAACCGAGCGAGCTGTTCCCAGTGGTGGACATTTGGCGCATTGCGCTCTTGAACGCCTCGTTTTCTGCATGGAATGCGACGAAAAAAGTGCAAGATGGTCCGCTGCAACGCTTTATGGACAAGGCACTACAAGCGGGGGACGTACCGCGCAACTATCTGCTGACGGTTCTCCGCATGCTCGCCAACGCATTCTCGAACCAGGTCTTGGCGCGAGAGGTGATTTTGTTTACGCGGGAGGGGGTGACCAAGCTACTCGTCGACGCATTGTTGCACGACGATGCGACTGTGAAGACTGCGGCTGCCAGTCTTGGCTTTAACATTGCTGCGTATCTGCAGAAGCTGAGGATCGACAAGGTCAAGGCGCGGGACGACAGTCAGAACGCAGAGGAGAACGAGGAGTGGGAGACCGAGATTGTCGTGGCCATTCTCGGTGCGGTCGAACGCGAAACAAACAGCGAGGTCACAGGTGGGCGCGCATTGTGTCGGGTCGTTTGGTGCACACTGACGTGGGATTCGGACAAGTGCACCGACTGGTGGCGTGTCTTGGGTTGTTGTTGCGGCTATCGCCGTATACGGTGCAGGTGACGTCGTTGTTAGAGGCGTTGGGTGGGCAGGGGGTATTGAAGGGGAAGCTGGACAAGGGGGGATGTGGGGAGGGTGGAGTTGGGAAGAAGGAGGTGCGCAGGTTGATTTTGGAGGTGGCGGACAACCTGTGCCCTGCCATGTAGTGTTTTTGTTTTTTTCCTGGATCCTGGATTCAGATATCTATACACACCCGACTTGGCACGCCATGCGTTTGGCGTGTCCATGTCAAGGGCAATGACAAGACGCGTCGTATCGCGCGTGATAACAAGGAAATATCTTGCTTGTTGATACGTGATTGTCATTTGCGCCTTTTTTCGTCAGTTCTGCCCTTCGTCTTGGCTCTTGTGGGTTTCTGCCGCGTCTAGCCTGGATTTAAGACAAGCCCGTGAGGTGAGCCAGTATTCATCCATTGCTTTCGAGATCAAGCTGACCGCTTTCGCTGTCACCGAAAGCTAGTCACGCACGAGCCCCTATCACCACCTTTGCCATGGCCGAGACATGTTCTGGGTGTCACAGATTCTCGTTTGAATATGACGAAACCCAACTGAAGCGATGTTCTGGCTGCAAAAAAGCCTACTATTGTTCGGAGGCATGCCAAGACAATCATTGGGTGTTTCATAAATTCGACTGCCAACCCGATCGTGTCACTACCGCCGACCGTCTTGCGATGGCAGTGTACGAGGACATGCTCCCTGGGCACCCCCAGACATGTGAGGATTATGGGTTTGACCGTGCCGTCACACCCGACGAGCAATCAAAATTAATAAGCTTGTACATCGGTATGTCCTGACCTTGTAGATGCGATTGTCGCGATTCTCAACGTGCGTCTAGGCCTTATCAAAATCTTGGAGGTTCCACCTAGGACCGTCCATAAATGGCGCATACATGGGGTGCTGGTGGATAAAATCAAGGAGACGTACAACAAAGTTCCAGAGGACGCACGGGGCAAATATTATCCCTGGTTTTTGGAGAACGAACACATCGTTGCCCTGGCGGGCCAGCCTCGCACCACCGACATGATGGTGCGCGCTTGGATATTCATAGGAGGCAGTGACAGTGATTCTCGGGAAGAGATCATAGCTGCTATCGAACGCAAGCCCGCGCACGTAAAAGCCTCCTTTTATCTCTATGCCATTATCCTATCCAAGGGCTACCCGCATCCTGCCATGGACATGTGGGTCGATTTCGGATTCGCATCGTGTACATCAGAAGAAGAAGAAAAGCAATTATGTGCTCGGTACTATCGGTTGATGGAAAGGTGTACCTTCAAAGAGTTTTGCGACGCGTATCGTGATCATCGCTTGCTCGCTCTCTTCCACTCCAAGGGATTACGAGGGGATGACAGTCGTGGACACCTCAGGGAACTCCTCGGCGGAGACTGGAAGAAGTCTGTTTGGTTTCTGAAACAGAACGTCGTACAAGATCCTCTTGCGGAGGGATTCGGAACGGCCCCTGCGGCCATGGTGGATTATGGCCTCCTCAATTGTGAAAACGATTCCGAGAGACAGCAGCTTAGGCGTGCATACAAAGCTTTCTTCGATAGCCCCCATGGAGATCCGTCGGCGCTGCACGGAGCTGCGATCGAGGGGAACATACACGGCTATCTTTCAACAATCGTGCAGGGTCTTGAAAAACCGGTGTTTCGGAGGCTGATGGTGAATCCATATCCGCTTCCAGAGTGTGACGACTCGGACTAAGTAGTGGACCTGTACTACCGTCTCTTTACTCCCTGTGCCTCGTTGTAATGGTATTTGTGTCTGATCGATGTATTCATTGGCTGGCATGCCAAGTAAGATACAACGTCACGCACGGCACAACGCACGGCACTCCGACGTGACACTCGGCGACTTTGAAGTTTCGAAAGGTCCGATAGATAGCATGCTCGTACCCCCGGTCGTTGCGTTCCCCCCGGTATTACCCAATGCCTTCTATCAGGAAAGGCCTGCTGACGTATGAAACCTTACTCTGCACTAGAACGAACCTCCCCTAGAACTTCTAGTCTTCCGCTCCGTGCGTACCCACGAGTTCTCGCGACGAGTAAAACAAAATGATCAACTCGGGCAGACGTGTGCAGCGAGAGGCTTCACTCGCTATTTTCGACACATGCGACACAATTATCTTGCATCTATGTCCATCAGCATTGGTCGCGTGTGATCAGGTGTGCACTGAGTCCGAAACCTCGGACCGTCTGTCCTGGAAGCCCCTTTGAAGCTCGGAAGCCACCGCGGTACTTGGCCGGGTAGTTCCTTCAATACCTGGTCCGATCCCACTAGAACATCCTACTCCATTGCGCCTTTCTCCCCATTTCAGCCATGGTCAAGGCATGCCACAAGTGCCATGGTTACTCAGATCATTACGACGAGGCCAATCTAAAGCGCTGTTCTGGCTGCCAAAAGGTCCACTATTGTTCGACTACTTGCCAGAAACGTGACTGGGTTTGTCATATATTCGACTGCAAACCCCGCCGGCCGGTCAATACCGCCGACTATCTCGCGCTAGCAGTGTACCAGAACCTGCTGCCTGAGCATCCTCAGACGTGTGAGGATTATGGGTTCGATCGTGCACCAACGGGTGAAGAGAAATCAAGGCTGTTAGGCTTGTATATTGGTATGTGTTTTGCCTCGTTGATCTGGCGATCGTTTTCAACGTGTGCATCTAGGCCTCATCAAATATGGAGAGATTTCACCCAAGACCATTCATGGTTGGCGTGTTCGTGGGGTGTTGGTGGATGAAATAAAAGCCTCATTCTATGAGCTCCCAGAGTACTCGAGGGGTGCCTACTTTCGCTGGTTCTTGGAGAACGAACACATCGTTGCACTGGCAGGACAGCCCCTGCCTGAGAAAGTGTTGCACGATCGTAACGATGCCATGATGGTGTGCGCTTGGAGATTCACGGGAGGGAGTGAAAGAGATTCTGTGGAAACGATAAGGGCAGCGATCGAACGCATGCCCGCTGAAGAACAAAAGTGCCACGCTCTGTATGCGCTTCTCTTATCCATGTGGCACCCATCTCCGTATCTCGATCTCTGGATCGAATTTGGGTTCGCATCGTGCACATCGCAGGAAGAAGAAATGGCGTTGGGTAGTGCCTACCGACGATTGATCAGCCTATGTACCTTCAAGGAGTTTTGCGACGCACATCGCAGTGATCGTTTACTCGATCTCTTCCGCTCCAAGGGGGTGCAAGTGGATGACCCTCGCGGTCACCTCCAGGATCTTCTCCATACAGGGTGGAATAAGTCGGTATGGGACCTCAAACAATCCATCGCACAAGAAGACTCTAGCAAAGTGGAGTCTAACATGGCGCCTTCGGTCACGGTGGATTATGGTTTCATGCATTGTAGAAACGATTCGGAGAGGCGGCAGCTCAAGCGGGTGTACAAGGCTTTCTTTGACAGCCCTGATGGGGATCCGTTGGCGCTTCATGAAGCTGCGATCAAGGGAAATCTACACGGCTATCTTTCGACAGTTGTCAAGGGTCTCAAAGATTCAAAGTTCAAGCGGCTGATGAAAAACCCGTACCCTCTTCCGGACTTGTGACCAGTACTCTGTCTTTATTCAGAAGAGACAGTCGGCATAATCGCGTGTTTACCAATATGTAATACTAGCCTATGATTGACGAGTTACTCTTGTGCTGCTCGCTCAGCCTCGCTGTTACCTCAGTATATCGCAAGTGTGTAAGCATGCTCATCAGCATTCCTCTACATTCCTTTATTGTTTGTGCTCTGTTTATGTTGCATGTCACGGACCAGCGGGGCCGGGATAGAGCCATAGTAACGACATTGTATCTTTCTCTTCTTCTGATATATACGTCCCTCACGTTCTGTCTCGTCTGAGTGAGACCACGCCGGGTCTACAAAGTGTTCGGAAGTAACTCGTTCTTCAAGTTCAAAGTCTGATCACCGTCTCTGACTCAATTATACCGTGACCACACAGTGGCATGCTCACATCTCTCTCGGTCGTCGTGTCATCCAATTTCTAATAGAATCAGCTTCACTGAGGTAGTACGTAGTCTGGTCACCAGACTAGGTACAGTACACTTTCTCATAATGCATACTGGTTGCGCGGGCCATTTCCTTATGCAATACGAGAAGTATTCAGTACCAGATGTGTGACATCATGTGACATTGGTGACATGTGACATTCTACGTGTGTCTACGACTTCCAATAGCTCGTCAACATTGTTTGCTTTGCATTCCGCAATCCCTTTCGACGCATCTCCCCACAAAACTTACGAAGATGACGGACCAACTCCAATGAGGTGTCAGCATCACTTTCGAGGATCGAAGCCACCTCAAGTTT
>JBBPRQ010001041.1:0-10623 GCA_038093095.1 Boletus insuetus | reverse complement strand
TGGGCATATTCCATACCTATGCCACCTCCTGTACTCTCCACGCCCAGCTCTTCCCAGATGGGACCCTGCCTGTCTACACCGCTGCCATGGAACAGTCCATCCACGAGTCTCGAGATGCAATTCTCGATGCACTCCATGACCATGGATTCGACAATGTCTTTCGGGGACTCCCCAAACCCCTATTCACTCACATTCTTTGACTGATCCTTAACACAATACTACTTCAACAACAACGAGAATCACCCATGGGATCAGGACACTTGTGCCCAGGATGAGGTTGACGGATCTAGGAGAAGGGAGGATGGAAGTAGTGATGCAGGGTCCACCTCAACTGATTGAACCGCCTCCTGCATGCCCATCCCCATGCCACCTCCACCAACCCCTAGCACTACTACCCCTGGACCAACTAATGGTGGCAGTGGAGGAGTTAGCAGCAATAGTCACCCCTGAGATCTTTCAGAACTTTCCACGTCCTCTGACAAGGTTCAAAACTTCCTTGCCACAATCCCCCTCCTTGGAGCCACTACCCCACCTCCCGACAACGTCATTTTCCCTACCGACAAATACCCCGTCTCTCCGTCACCCACCACAGGTTCTCGTACACTCAAGCGGGCTAAGGCAACACTTCAGTTCAGACTCCCGTCCTCTGCCACATGAGCTGTGGCAAGCCCTGCTAAAAGACTGCGAGACTGTTCATGTGCAGACACACCCTACCCCATCTCCGGTAGATATAACAAGGACACTTAGGTGTTGGCAAGGGCGATGCCTGGATCGTCTCTGAATCCTATCAACATCAACACCATCATTCTTCCTCCTGCTCATCCCCTCGCTCGTTGCTTCACCTGTCATGAGCTTGGTCATCTTCACCCAGATTGCCTTCGCTATCAATGCCTGTTCTGCCTCACTACAGCACCAGGGCATATCCAAACCTTTTGCCCATGCCGTCGCTGCCCCATCTGCGGGAAACTTGGACATTGCAAGGAGAATTGTGTCGTCCGTCACAATCCCCAAGACGACTACAACCCGACCAACTACAAAGTGAACAAGGGGGACTGCAACTAAGTTAGTGGTCTTGCAGGTGCTTTGACCATAAATGAGGGGTAATGTTATGGTCTATGAGGGGGGTATTCTTTTTCTTTATATCAACTACGCTTGTGCAGCTATGCTGCTTTACTTGTCTTTCTCTAGACTCTGTTTCTCACTCTATGGAGTTGTATTCATACTGGAGTCATCCTCCAGATAGTTTCTCCTTTTCTGTCTTTTACTTATGTACTCACACGGCGCCCCGCCTCCACTCTATATTTAGCTTATTCCTTCTGATCCACTTCCACACAGGATTCCTTCAGACTTCTGCCTGTGCGGCATTCCTCTTTTAGATCACACTGCCACTTCCCACAGTTCCGCATTATCAGGATGGACTATATGGAGCACGGTCGTCCTTTGTGCTCCCATCTCCTTTTACCTATTATATCTCTTACATTACTCACATGGACCAGGGGCCTACCATATATAAACTCTGTACTTTTATCCTGTATTTTCCCTAAGCTAGTTCTACACAATATCAGCATAGTTCTGGTGATACCTCCTGAGAGCTCCAGCAGCTAGCACCTGGATATCGAAGACCGTCGAGCCCACCTCGAGTCTCAGTTTGTCTTCTGAGATAGACTGTGGTAGACATTGCCCTAGCAGGACCCTCTACTCATTACTCGCCCTCTACTCATAACTCGTTCAGACCAAGATAACATTACGCTTCACTTGTCACTAACTGCACTGCGCATTACATTCAGCTTGGAGAAGGCAGGGCCAGGATGGTTGTTGTCGGGAAAGGTGATCCCGAGCATGATCTTCCATTCTGTATAGGCAGAAGCAAGGGAGGCGGTTTTGTACTTCTTCTTGATGGTGTCCCAAAGTTCCTTGGCAGTGTTGGAGTTGGTGAAGTTGCCAGTGATGGAGGGGTCGATGCAGAGACAGATGGAGCTGAGGGCTTGGTCATCATTTTTGTCCCACTTGTCCCGGGCTTCTTCTTCTGCAGTAGTGAGGGCGGTGTCAGCCATGGTGGGGCACGCCTTGTTCATCATCTTGTTCCAGATGCTGATGGCACGAAGATATGCCTTCATGTCCTGGGCCCAATGCTTGTAGTTGATGCCATTGAGTTTGGCAATAGTGGAGAGTGTAGACAACATATTGAAGGTAGGTTCTTGGAAGGGTGACGTGTCAGTATAGACCAATGAAGGGAGCAAGAAAAGAACATTCACATCACTGAACAGTCAGAACTTCCAGAATGTAGGGTCATAGCGACCCCCTACATCTGTAACGCGCAGCACAATTAGTGATGAGCAGAGCATAAGGTTACCTTGGTCTGAATGAGTTCAACGAAGAGAGGATGAGGTAATGAGTAGAGGAGCCTGCTAGGCAATGTCTACCACAGTCTATCTCAGAAGACGAACTGAGACTCAAGGTGGGCTCGACGGTCTCTGATATCCAGGTGCTAGCTGCTGGAGCTCTCGGGAAGTATCACTAGAACTATGCTGATATTGCATAGAACTAGCTTAGGGAAAATACAGGATAAAAGTACAGAGTATATATATGGTAGGCCCCTGGTCTGTGCGAGTAAGGTAAATGATATAAAAGGAAAAAGGAGGCGGGAGTCCGTAGGATGACCATGCTCTGTATAGTCCATCCCAATAATGCGGAACTGTAGGATGTGGCAGTGTGATCTAAAAGAGGAACACCGTATGGGTGGAAGTCCAAAGGAATCCTGTGCGGAAGCAGAACTGAAGGGAGAGGCTAAATATAGAGTGGAGGTGGGGCGCCGTGTGAGTACGTAAGAAAAGAATATAAAAGGAGAAACTATCTGGAGGACGACTCCAGTATGAATACAACTCTGTAGAGTAAGAGACCAAGTCTAAAGAGAAACAAGTAAAGCAGCATAGTGAAGGCAGAAAAAGTGTACCCCCCTAGTAGACCATAACAACATCCAGAGTCTGATGGCTGTTACTCTTGAGCATTGCCACATCAGAGTGTCCAGCATTTCCACTCAGAATGGCCTGTGTCCAAGGGTTTCACCCATGAGCAGATGACAAGCAGTAAACTGCATTGTCAGAGCTGTGGGGCTCATAACCTGTTGCAATAGCTGGTAGCCGGCATTGCCGCATGGACTACCTAGGAATCTACTCTAGGGGTACTTACCTTGGAGGCTGGGGAGTTCTCAGAGATGATAGTGATTGCTGGTCAAGAGAGATTCTTTTTTATTCAGACTCAGCAGAGTCTTATATACACTTTGTAATGCTTACTTAATATAAGGTCACGTGACTGTTAAGTACATGTTCTTTCAACAGTTGTGACAACTTTGACCAGATTGTTCAACAACTTCCTGGTCACAAGCCCTTGCATCACGGTGATGGACACGCATTCAAGAACCTCAGTTAGGAGCACAAGACAGTCAAGAGTCCCAATCCCAGTAGATTCATGTGGTCCAATGATGACAATGTGCAATCTATTGCCTCAAGTTCACCCTTCTGCAGTGCCCACAAATGGAGGTGGGACAACAGTTTTGAGACAGTTTTAGTTTCAAGTTCTAAATGAACTCATTGGCAGCACATTCCATCATCATCTGCATCATCTGATGTCTCGTTGTCACTACCTCTCAGCTCAAGTCTGTTGAGCTCAAGAGAAGCTTTGTTCTCTGAGTCCCCTTCAAGTTGCTCACCATGAACAAGCACAGGCACCTTTGCATGGCCTTTGGTTCTTCCTATGGCACAAGATGGTGAGTTGATGGTTTCTCAGGAGTCCAAGCCCAATACCACCCATGTCCAGCACGCTCACAACTGGTGGCCAAATCAAGAATATACTGTCAATGTCATCAATGGCATTACCAAGATGGGCAGTGATAGCCTAAAACATCTGTCTCAAGCCAGGCGATTTGAGCAAGTGTTCAAGCGTCCATATATCAAGTCAACATACAATGATGCCTGTAAATGATGGCAACTGGCCAGCCAAGATCTACAAGACCGACTTCTTGCAGCAGGACGAACACCTGGGGGACATTGGACAGTTCTTACATGGGCAGTCAAACTCAAGTAAAGCAAGCAGCCTGAAGATGATGGTGATACCTTGAGTGTTGTTCACACACCTGTCCTACCCACTATTGACCTCACCACAGATGACAGCGAGATCTCAAGCACAGCACACCCTTCCTTGGTAGCCGACATTGACCTCACAACCAACTAAGCACCCACACTTTTTTTAATACTTTGTACTACACCCTCATTGTGTATACACTTGTACTGGCATTTCTACCATTAGTTTTGTTGTTTTTTGCATCAATGTCAATATCAATGTCACCGTGAACATCCATTCATTGTCAGAGAGATATCACAACATGCAATACACATTGTAACACACAGCGATGTGTTGACAGAGCATGCTGCGATACAGGTCGAAGATACGTAGCGCAAGTAAGGACTGAAGGGTGACAAGGTAACACTGAAGGATGATGCCGAGCTTGAGAGGAATGCAAGCCTAGGCGGGTCTCTCCTATCATAGGTATCATGAGGTGCCCACTAGGAACTCAGAGGAATAGGCCAGAAACAATGCTGATATTGCATAGAACTAGCTTAAGGGAAAATACAGGAGAGCAAAGCGAGTCCTTATATACAGTAGGCCCCTGGTCCGTGTGAGAGATAGAAAAGGAAATAAAGGAGTGGAAGCCTGAAGGAGTTCCATCTCTGTCTACATATGACTTGATGCACAGCAGCAAGTCAGATCTAAGATATAGTGTGCAGCACAATATGAAATACTAAAAGGAGTTCTACATCAGAGAAGTCCAAATAAGGAGATGTGGAATGGAAGCGGAAAGAAGTCTAAATAGGGTATCAGCAGGGTACTGTAACATGCAGTGCAGTTAGTGACAAGCAGAGCGTGAAGTTACCTTGATCTAAACAAGTTCAACAAGTGGAGGATGAAGTAATGAGTAGAGGAGCCTGCTAGGTGATGTCTACCACAGTCTATCTCAGAAGACAAACTGAGACTCAAGGTGGGCTTGATGGGTCTCCGATATCCAGGTGCTAGCTGCTGGAGCTCTCGGGAAGTATCACCAGAACTATGCTGATATTGCATAGAACTAGCTTGGGAGAATACATAATAAAAGTACAGAGTATATATATGGTAGGCCCCTGGTCTGTGCGAGTAAGGTAATTGATATAAAAGGAAAGAGGAGGTGGGAGTCCGAAGGACGACCATGCTCCTTATAGTCCATCCCAATAATGCGGAACTGCAGGATGTGGCAGTGTGATCTAAAAGAGGAACACCGTGCGGACGGAAGTCCGAAGGAATCCTGTATGGAATTGGAACAGAAGAAAGAAGCTAAATATAGAGTGGAGGTGGGGTACCGTGTGAGTACGTAAGAAATGGATATAAAAGGAGAAACTATCTGGAGGACAACTCCAGTACGAATACAACTCCATAGAGTAGAAAAAGAGTCTGAAGAGAAAGAAGTAAAGCAGTGTAGCTGCCCAAATGTAATAGTGAAGGAAAAAGAGTACCCCCATAGTAGACCATAACATTACCCCCCGTTTACGGTTGAAGCACCTGCGAGACCACTCCTTTTGTCGCAGTCTCCCTCGTTTACCTCGTAGTCAGTGGGGTCGTAGTTGTCCTGGGGGTTGCGACGAATGACACAATTCTCCTCGCAATGTCCAAGTTCCCCACAGATGGGGCAGTGACAGCGAGGGCAGAAAGTTTGGATGTGCCCCAGCGCTGTGATGAGGCAGAACAGGCATTGATAGCGAGGACAATCCGGGAAAAGGTGACCAAATTCTTGACAGGTGAAGCAACGAGCAAGAGAACAAGGGGGAGGAAGGATGATGGAATCAACATCTATTGGGTTTTGGGAGAAACCAGGCGTTGGCGAGGGCGACGCCACAATGTCCTTGTTATATGTATCTACCAGAGGTGGGATAGGGTGTATCTTCGCGTGAGCATTTGCGCAGTCCTTTAGTAGAGCCTCCCACAGCTCATGCAGCAGAAGACAGGAGTCTGAACCAAAGTGTTGCCTTAGCTCATTTGAACTTACGAGAACTTGCTCTGGGGGATGGTGAGACGGGGTGTTTTTGGGCAGGGAGAATGAAGTTATTGGGTGGTGGGGTGGTGGCTCCGAGAAGGGGGATTGTGGCGAGGAAGTTTCGAACCTCATCAGAGGATGCGGGAAGCTCTGAAAGACTTCGGGGGCGATTATCACTGCTAACTCCTCCATCGCCACCATCAGTTGGTCCTGTGGTAGGAGCGTGAGAGGCTGGGGTTGGTGGAGGTGGCACAGGGATGGGAGTGCAGGAGGTGGTTTGATCAGTTGAGGTGGACCCTGCATCACTATCTCCATCCTCCCTTCTCCTAGATCCGTTAACCTCGTCCCAGACCCAAGTGTCCCAATTCCATGGGTAATTCTCGTTGTCGTTGAAGTAGTATCATCGTAGGTTGGAGGGGAGTGTGTTATGTAAGTATCGGTCTGAGAATATGTGCGAAGAGGTGTCTAGGGAGTCCCCGAATGATGTCGTCGAATCCATGGTTGTGGAGAGCATCGAGAATCGCGACTCGTGGATGGACTGTTCCATGGCAGTGGCATAGACAGGTAGGGTCCCATCTGGAAATAGCTGGGCGTGGAGAGTACAGGAGGTGGCGTAGGTATGGAATATGCCAATCAAGGATCTGAGTACTGGAACGTCCCAGTAAGCAGGAATGGAGGGTAATGTGATGGAAGCGGTGGCGTTCTCGAGGACAGCGCAGTATAGGATTCGGCGAGAGCGGGTTGGGAGTCGATGGATGCAGACAGGGATGTCGGCTGGGATGATGTGGACATAGGAGGATGCGATAGACGACATGTAGTGGAGCTAGGGCTCAACACTTAGAACGACAAGAGTGGTATGTGGTGGTTATGGAGGAAAAGCGAGAGGATCCCTCACCTTATATTCCTCGAGGAGGTTGGTGGCGTGTCCCATGTTGGATTCTGGTTCCCAGGTATTTTCGGAGGACAGGTATCCTTTCCACGAAACAAGGTAATGGCGGTGTCTAGCAGAGCCCCAATGGGCTAAGATCTGTTCGATTTCAAATTCCTCTTCTCCATCTATAACGTCCGGGGGAATCGGGATGAAATTATCCCTGTGTTCCACGGTAGTTCTATATGGGGTGAGAAGGGAGGCGTGGAAGGCATTGTGAATTTTCCACGTTTGTGGGAGCCGGAGTTTATAGGATACCGGCGATATGACTTGTGCGATCTCGAATGGTCCTTCCCGTCAAGGGGCGAGTTTCTTAGAGGGGTAATGGAGTCTCAGGTTGCGGCCCTTGAGCCACACCTTATCTCCGACTTTCCAGGGTTTGAATTTTGAGGTTACACGTTCCCTCATGTATCGTTAGGCTTTCTTGTGTGTGGTGGTGGCTTCTAGTTGAGCTTCATCGAGATCCCCAAGTCGTTTCTTGAGGGCAGAGAGGAATGTAGTTCCAATCCATGGGTAGGTGCATGGCTCATACCCCATCATAAGGCTAAAAGGAGTCTTTCCCGTCATGGAATGGACAGAGGAATTGTGACAGTACTCCACCATTGGAAGGAGATCTGACCAGCGGGAGGTGTCACCTTGGCAAAAGATCCGAAGATAAGTCTCGAGTTTCTGGTTGACCCGTTCCATTTCTCCATCGGTTTGCAGATGATAAGTGGAAGAAAGGAGCAGATCATAGTCAAGAAGCCTGGCCAGTTCTCGAGTGAAGGCTAAGGCAAACTGCGGACTGCGGTCCAAGATAATCTTGTTGTGGAGTCCAAACTGTGGAAAGACTTTTTCAAAAAATAGTTGTGTGATGCCCTCGGCATCCACGCTCTTGTGACATGGAGTGAAAATCACCCCTTTAGTAAGGCCATGGTCGACCACGACCATGACTGAATCATATATGTGCGACAGTGGCAAGTCCATAATGAGGTCAACAGAGAGACATTGGAAAGGCCAGGAAGAGTCGACAGAAAGAGGGGTCAATGGGGGAACAGTAGGATGAGTATTGACTTTGTTAGCCTGGCAGGTTGTGCAGCCCTGTATGAAGCGGCACACAAACGCAGTGAGGCCAGGCCACCAATAGTCACGTTGGACGAGGTTAACCGTTAGGTAATACCTGCCATGACCGCCCATGGGCGAGTCATGTTAGATGTGGAGGAGGTCACATTGGTGATCCTCGGGCACATAGGCCTGATCCTTAAAATAGAGAATTCCATCATCATAATGCCAATCATGAATGGAGGAGCAGGGAATACCTGATGCACCCTCATGGAGTGAGCATAGCTGAGCGATGACAAATGGGTCGGAGGTGGATGACTTCTCGATGGAAGTCCAGATGTCGGTGTCGAGTCATTTAATGAAAAGCTCCCCCGGCAGTAAAGAGACGGCGGCATTGTTGTTGGCCATTTCCATGTCATCTTTACGCGAGAGCGTGTCTGCAGGGCCCATGTTAATCCCCAGAGTATGCTGAAACAGAAGGTTGTAGTCCTGCAGCATCAATAGCCATCTAGCTTGCCGCCTAGAGAGCTTCCTTGGGTCTTTGAAATAGCACAGATTCTTGTGGTCTGTGAGCACAGTGACGGGCTGGTCAGTTCCGGTGAGGTAGTGCCGCCATTCTTCTAGCGCACTTATAACCGCTAGAAGTTCTCGATCATAGATGTTGTAGTTACGTTCTGCTGGGGAGAACGTCTTTGAAATGTAGCAGCTCAGATGCAGGTCTCCATTGCCATCCTTCTGCATTAGTATGCCTCCGCTAGCTGTAAGTGAGGCGTCCGTCATCACATAAAATGGTTTTGAGGTATCCGGCATCCTTAGTACTGGTTTGGTGGTGAAGGCCCTTCAGAGGAGGTCGAAAGCCTTCTGTTGCTTGTGCATCCAGGACCACGGCTGCCCTTTCTTCGTCAAATCCAAGATCGGTCGCACGATGTCGGAGAAGTTGGAAATGAAGTTGTAGTAGCAGTTGCAGAATCCAATGAATGAACTGACTACATGAACCGACTTTGGGGGTTCGCAGGTTGCGATCGCCAAGAGCTTGGTAGGGTCCATCTTGATGACCCCTTCACGAACAATCATGCCAAGGAATTCTACTTCCAGGGCATCAAACGTGCATTTCTCCAGTTTGAAGCCGAGCCGGTTCTCTCTTAACCACTCCAACACTCGCCTCGTCCTGTCATGGTGTTCCTTGAGATCCAGGGAGTGGATCAACATACCATCCATGTAGATGATCAACCATCCTTCCACCACCATATCCTTGAAAATAAAGTCCATGAACGACTGGAACGTTGCTGGACTGTTGCAAAGGCCAAAGAACATAACGAGAGGCTTGAAGAGGCCGAAGGGCATGATGAATGCCGCCTTCCAGGTGTCTTTAGTCTTGATCCAGACATTGTTATATCCCCAGCGAATATCCATCTTCATGAAGTAGCGAGAACCTTTGAGCTTATCCATCAGATCTCCAATAAGCGGGAGAGGGTACACATTCTTGATGGTGTGCTCGTTAAGGTAGCGGTAGTCCTGGCATGGTCTCAGGTTACCATCTTTCTGTGAGACAAAGAAGAATGGAGAGGCCTGGGGAGAGTTCAATGGGCGTATACATCCGGCCTTTAGATGTTCCTGTATAAATTCTTGACATGCCTCTCGCTCTTAGGATTGAGCAGGCATGCCTTTGCGACTCGTGGGTTGAAAGTGTCATCTAGATCAATGCCGTGATCGAACGACTAATATGGCAGAAGGGGACCGTTGTCCTTCTTTTGGAAGACGTCCTTAAAATCTCCAAACTCCTGTGGAAGTTGAGCCTTGCTTCTCATTGCTTCCTGAGCCAGGGAAGTCGAGATCGTAGTTTTCCTTATGGAGGGCCCAGGGTGCTCTTCTTTATCATCCTCCTCACAGTCTAAGAGTCCAGGAATCTCCTCCTCCTGGGTGGTCGGGTCCACCTCAGGAACCTTCAGCATAACCTCCCCCTTTTGGGCAGTGAGTACCAAGTCAACCGTGCATGTCCACCATCGTGCTCGCCGTTGTTGGAGTTTTGTTACCTGGCATTTCTTATTGAATATGTTTATAGTGGCGGCATGATCTCCTTCACCACTTTGGACTTCTGGGTCGGTTGGTTCCGCCTTGGCTAGTCGCACCTTTCCTATACTCCAGTCGATCTCCGGGTTGTTGTCGCAGAGCCATGGGAGTCCTAGGATTACATCGTCCTTGCCACAGTCAATAACAAGGAAGTCTCGGAGATGGGTGGTTTCTCCAACTTTCATCAAGATTGTTGCCTTCTTTTGTATAAGGCCATTATGGTTAGGCATACCATCTACATTGCTCGCCCACAGGGGAGTCTTTAATTTCGAAGTGGGGATCCCACACACTGCGACCAAAGCATAGTCAATGAAGCATCCGGTGGCGCCTGAGTCAATTAGGGCTTTAGTGTTGACGATTTTGAATGCAGTATGATCAGGGGGGTAAAGAGTGACTGGAATCATAATAGATTGTGAAGCTGCCCCTGATACAAATACTGGTGATATGGAATGAGTGGTGTTTCA
The DNA here is from genome assembly GCA_038093095.1 of Boletus insuetus. Lineage (NCBI taxonomy): Eukaryota > Fungi > Basidiomycota > Agaricomycetes > Boletales > Boletaceae > Boletus > Boletus insuetus. The sequence continues at coordinate 59 of JBBPRQ010001041.1, read as the reverse complement.
TATAGAGGTGGAGGATGACATCGACCCTTCTCCACCATTCAAAAATCCTGGCGCGGTCC
>JBBPRQ010001040.1:0-10630 GCA_038093095.1 Boletus insuetus | reverse complement strand
TCCCTCCCCCCTCCCCTCCCAGCTGTCCAACACACTCACCGACCAACTCGACGTGTCATGTTCCGCGCGGCAGTCATGCGCAACCCCGTCATCTCCGCGGGCGAGCTCTGCGCCTCCGACATCTCCGATTGGCCATTCCGCGAGTTTGGACTCCCGTTCGAGCCCGGTACGCACGTCACCCCGGAGAGCTTTGCCAAGCTTTACGCTGCCTCACCGATTGCACACGTGGATCGCGTCAAGACGCCGGTGTTGCTGTTGCTGGGCGAGGATGATCTGCGTGTGCCGCCGACGCAGGGAAGGGGGTATTACCATGCGTTGAAGGGAAGAGGACGGGTGGTGGATATGTTGGTGTTTCCAAAGGAGACACATGCTATTGACGGGATGGAGGCCGCGAGGGTGTCGTTTGAGGCTGGACGAGACTGGTTTCGGGCATCTACGGAGGGGAAATGAGAGGTAGGGGCAAGACAGTGCGTCGTGGCATACATCATTCAGTTATGATGTCTCCAATTGTCATTATACGATGTTTGCGTTTGATAGACGTATGGGAGCAAAGGCACTGGTTGGTGCTTGGATAACCCCTACCCGGGGGTGAGTATTCTTGCTTGGGAAGCTGTTTGAGTCAGCTTATTCGTTTCCTCAAGGACTCGTTTCCATTCTACAGAAACACGGTACCATTAAGGTGTCATTCGCTCCGTTTTGCACGTATTTCGATCTTGCGAAGGGACGCATCCTATCCTTTGACGACCACGTCCATTCAAATATGTTATCGTCGATTCTCTCATTGAGTTCTCGGCCATCAGATGTATGTACGCTCCCTTCTGCTTCCGTTCACTGACAACAGCCATTGGTACATAGTCGGAGGCCTGGATCCGCCCTTGTCGAGGCACGCATCGACGCTGCTGGAGCCTGTATCCAATAACCTACGATCGCTGGTCAATTAGGAATGCATCTTTATCGGCCACGGCTCCAAGGATTTCTGGATCGTCGATCAGTTCCCCGCTTACCTGTGACAAAGACAGACATGTTGTCCCGCACAATTAAGTGATCGGTGGTCGATCTCTACTTCTGTAACCACAAGCGCTGTCCCTCATTCCCTTTCCTCTTCTAGTTCGTTCTTGGATAGAACGCTCAGGCGGAGACATGTGACTCGATTGAGGACGCGCGAACTGCGCTGAGACTATACAACCATTCCATGAGTTACGAAGCACGGGGCGTCTTTGATATAAGTTGGAAGAGCTGTACCGCTCTGGGAAGCAAGATATGCGCGACCTTGCTCATCCGAGTGCTTTAATAACCATGCGCTGACTGACGCATGGACAGAATTGGAAATCACCACCGACGATGCCGATGGCGACCTCCCCCACCACGACAGTTTCTGCATGCAAGGATACTGCCCAACCGAGCTCAATCTTGTTGCCATCCACACTGTCTTCCTGACGCAACCCAGGGTACACTCGGTCATGGCCACTGGTCGATGCAGATGCTCTGCCGCGTCGAATATGGGTCCCTCTGGAGCATCAGGTCTAGGACAAGGTGCGAGTATGGCGCGCCAAACTATCTCAGTTCAATTATATTTTTCATAGAATAGTTGGATTTCTATGGAAAGGATTGTGAACATGGGATCATGATGCACCGAGGAACCATCTGCCTGTATTTCTTACGTCCCCCTTGCTCCTACCTATTGATCGTAGCGGCACGTCACTTTGGCTCCTCAACCTGTGTTTTACTTCAATACGGGGTATGGAAGTAATATCATTGCCTGCGACCGGAACAGGATTTTTGAATCCAGTGCCTTGGTGACTCCAACATCATCACAGTCGTGATGTGTCCAACTATTTTCGTCTTCGCTAGACACATGGTTCTTCAAGTTGGCATACAAAAGCATATCTCTTATATGCCATGACATGCTTGTGTCACGTGTACCGGTCGGAAGTCGGAGGTGTGAGTATGGAAGCCCGGACAATCACGCTCTCTCGGACCGACAGGTTTCAGACTCCGTACATTCGGCAGAGTGGCACGAAGTAATTAAACCATCTATATATGACAGACCCTTGGCCACCATGTTGGCCGAGCAATGTATGTAGCGTCGTCCATCCTCCTACTGCCCATTGTCATACCGCCCATAATACAAACATCATGTGTCAAATGTACATCACAACACCAAGAGCAAGAAACACATGCCACAAAATTGTCCAACAAACATGCAAACAAAGCACTTAGTCTGATTCGTCTGATTCGTCAATCAACACTGGGGCAGGGGCTGCAGCTTTTCCTTTCCCCTTCACTTGAAAAGCCACCAACTTGAACCCAGGCCACTTGCAGAAGTGGTTGCAGATGTGGTTCTCCTTGAACTGCTCCACCGCATTCCCTAAATTTCCATCACTAAATACATTGCTTCCAATCGAGCTATAACACCATAATTAGTAGTAGCCTGCAAGGTAGTCCACAAAGTAGAGCAACACTTACTGATGTGTGAGAATTTGAGGGTCTGTCAATAGCGAGGGAGTTCCTTAATCACAGGATAAGTGGTATACAGTGAACTTAATCAACCGGCAGCCAGCTACCTTGGTAATCAGAGATGTAGGCAAGACCACCTGTTTTGACATATTGAACATGTTGGGTGAATGCAAGAAATTGTGTGACATTGTAGCCGAACTCTTCCGGCCCAACGAGGGGTACACAGCTGCCATTATGAATAAACTTGGTGAACAGCTCTATACTGTCCTCGATCTCCTCCTCGCACAAATATGTGCAGTCAACCGAAGGTGCCTTGGACCCCCTGGAGGGCCCAATAGAGTACCAGAATGCAAGACTGGCATCAATGAAGCACACAGAGGGGATTTGAAATGGAGGTTGCTCGGTCGCCTCTGCCAGTGCATTTGCAATAAAGTCAATCACAATCTGAAAGAGCGATTTTGCCCAATAGAGGACATTAGCCTCACAAAACAACTTCTCTGACTCCTCTTTGAGTCCATATCGCTTGAATGGCAGTGCCAGGTTGCATTTGCCCTGACGGATGTAAGGACGTTTGACAACGATGGTGTCACACACCCTAGACCCAATACCAGTCTCCCTGGTCTTTGAAAGGAGCAGCGTCACCGTGTAAGCCGATTTGAACCCTCCGGCGCCAAGATACTTGTCACCTGTGCTCAAACGGAGCTGACCGGGATGCATCGTAGTGGTCTTGGGATCGACAATGAATGCATTGTGAGCAGGACTCTTCAGAATCAATGAGATGGGGACAGTAGGAATGGGGTAGAAGTCGGCAAAGTAGACTGAGCTTGTAAGGACTGACAATGTGCTCAGTCAACAAGTTGAGAAGTCAATAAGCACCACATACCCTTGGATGTATCCAAATCTGCTGTGCCTCCGGCTATCAATGCTTCGCAGAGGGTATCAGCATCAATACATTCATCTGCGACTTCTGTAAACTTCTTTTTCATAGGTGGGGACTTGGTTGTGATACTCGAGTGACTCCCCATATGCTTATGAGTATGCTTGATTGCCATGCCGACAACTGGTGCTGGTTTCTGTGATCAAGTTAGCAACGTTGATCAGTCACGGAAGAGGCGAGACACTGCCATGAGAGGTTCACATACATCTGAGTCACTAGTATCCCCAGGCTTCAGTTGTTTGGCAGCGGATAAGTGGGTGATGTGATCATGAGGGACCATAGTGTCTAAAGTTGTCTGTTCCTGTGATCGAGTTAGTAACATTGATCACTCACGGAAGATGCAAGAGATTCACATACATCTGGGCCACGATCCCCAGGCTTTGGTTGTTTAGCAGTGGCTAAGTGGGTGATGTGATCACGAGGGACAGTAGTAGCATTGAGAGTTGGTAGGAACAAGTCGTCCGGTGATAAATCAGAAGGCAAAGAGAGGTGGTGAGACGAAGTAACCACCGACAAAGTAGAACGGCGGGGCTTTGACTTCCTGGTAGTGGTAGTGGCGAGGTCTGTCCCATCACGTTTCACTATAAATTGCTCGTATTCAACCCACTGGCTCTGTGGAACGACAACATAGAGATTAAACACGTGAGACTTAAACTTCACCCCTTTGCTGATCTTGCTGTTGCCCAGCTGGAGACATTCACGATAGAAGTAAGGTTCATGGGCGTCGACATGCTTAGTGAGATCTACCCATGACTCATTGCACACGACAAATTCAGCTGGATGCCATGCAAAATCAGAACAGAAAGCAAGGATGTGAGGGTCTAGGGTTTTGTGAGTGACCACCACAAGCCCAGGGGCAGTGATCCGTGCATCAATGTCTTTTTTGCCCTCTACGATATTCTGTGGAACACATCAGATGAATGTATTGTGTTATTGTTCTAAACTTACCCCAAAATGAGTTCCGTGCAAACAACCAGCATGTCTCTGCCCACCTTTATGGAGTGCAGAGATGCGTAAGATGATTGTCTCAGCAGGGGGTCCGATGCGAGCGCGGTTGGACCAATAGCCAATTGAGTCCATGTAGAAGTCATGACTTTTGCTGTAGCCAGCAGGAGTGGAAGGGGGCATGAGCGAACGACCAGAACCTGACGAAGAGCACGAGTTTGCAGACCATGCTGCAGGCACAAGCACATCAGGCCCGGTGTGGTGATGCCATGCAGGTAGACTGGAAGGAGGTGGCATCCCTGCGGAGACTCGGGATACCGGCAAGACTCCTGTGGCACGTTGCTGAGCCATTGCAAGTACACTTGGGGGATTGACCGACGCTACAAGCATGGTTAATCAAAGAAGATCTAGGTTCATCAATGGACTTACATTTCGACTGCAAAGCGCTTACTGATTTGCAGATCTCAGCCAATTGTGCACTTGATGCTGCAAAGGATGTCTCATTGCTAGTGCATTCATAGATGAAATAAACTCACGTTGTTCTCGCACTTCAGTGTACTTCTTCTTGAGGCAATCCTTGAAACAGCTGTGGCACATGTTATGTCTGGGCTGATTGGGCTTGAGTGACGTGACAGGATAATAAGGCGATCCCTGAGGGATAACCACAGCACAATTGCGGCCTTCACAGCGGCAATCTTCTGCTGCTGTCTTGGTAAAAAGAGTGGCAACTTGTAAGGGGGGCATGAGTGGTTGAATGCTGCTGACATATTGGACAGGCTTATATATCTTGCTGGATGGCTCGAGCTAGTATGTGCTTGTGGCATGTCACATGGTGTTGCATGAGTCTCCGAGTATGCTTGTCACTTGATAGTCAGTATAAGGAATCAGTACAACTTCACCAAATTACATGCTGTCGGACCCAAACCTACCATCATGATTGTGGTGCATCCTGGCAATAGTGAGGCAATCCAAATGGCAAACCGAACTGGGTGGCCAAGCCAGATCTGATCAAATGCATCACCACTGTGATGCATGGAGGACGAGGACATATTATAGTTCAGAACATACCTGTTAAATCCAATGGAGGAGATGCTAAAGGATTTGGGCAAATCCGGGTGGTTAAGGAGAGTGCCAGGAGTGAAGCGTCACACAGAACCTGTAGCTCTTGCGACACACAGAAGAGACAGATCATAGTTCAGAACATACCTGATAAATCCCAAGTGATTCCAGGTGGTTAAGGAGGACTGGGAGGGAAGCATTGCACAGAACCTGTAGCTTTTGTGACACACGGAAGCAACAGATTGTAGTTCAGAACATACCTGATAAATCCAAAGGACAAGGAGATGCTAAGAAATTAGTGTGAATCTGAGTGGTTGATGAGGGACAAGAAGTTCATGGGGACTCACAGTAAAACTTTGAATGTGGCAGCAGTGTGGCAGTGGCGGCGAATGGTGGGGACTATTTTGAGTCTTTGAAACAGCTCAGCTAAGGGAGGCTGTCCACCACAAGACTGAGTCATGCATGGAAGCGACATGATCAGCTTAGAACATACCTGTAAAATCCAAAGAACAAAGAGATGCTAAGGAATCAGTGTGAATCCAGGTGGTCAACAAGGATTGGGACAAGAAGTTCATGGGGACTCACAGAGAATCTGTCACAAACAGATGGTGGCAGTGGCATGGCAGCAGCGGTGAATGGGACTATTTTGGCTCTGCTAAGGCTGTCTCTCAGACAGTTACTTGTCTATCCTGGCAACCCCGAAGTTGTCTGCCACTCAGGCTTATTTTGGCGCTGCTAAGGCTGTCTCTCAGACAGTTATCTTGTCTGTCCCGCCAACCCTGAAGTCGTTGCTACTCAAGCTGTCAGCTATCTTGTCCAATCTGCCAACCTTGAAGTCGTCTGCCACTCAGCACACTCTCAGGCTGGTGACGATGCCAAACCAGCACAAGCCTAACCATAAGTCAAATACATACTTATGCTTGACATGACAGTTGGAAACTTACCAAACCTGTAGCACCCATTGCGCTAGTGGAGCCTCACATACGAGAGATGTGGGTGACACGTATGACAGACCGTCAGATGTTGGATGGGCTCCTGAAAGTAATCAACACTGATCAGTATGGCCTTGGGTATGTACCACTCACCAACGTTCTGTGGATAAGCTGACTACTGACATCCACTGGCTGCTGGCCTCCGGTCACGGCCTGCAGGCTCACCCAATTCATCCAAATGCACACGTGCCTTGGACTCACTCATGCATGGCAGCAAGGTCATATGGTTGCCTCAATTCAGGAAATTATGGCTGAGCTTCGAGAGACATACCCAAATGCTGGGTCACAAGAGATGGTCAATATACTCTTCCACAAACAAGGTCTCAGCGTCCCCAGGTATGCATCACTTTATTAATGGTTTAACAGATATTGATACTCTTTTATAGGCGTGTTGTACAGGAGTATTTCGTCACTCATGAGCCTCATCTAATCAAGCAACGTCGAGCTAACTGCCTTCAATGCTGTCACTTTTGGGCAGCAGGTGTCAATGATATCTGGGCAGTAGACCAGCACGACAAGTGGCTTTGGTTCGGCCTTGCTCTGCACATCAGGATTGAGCCATTCTCAGGAAGGATTCTCTGGTTGAAAGTATGGCATTCTAACCATAATCCACAGCTCATTCTGTCTTACCACCTTGAAGCTGTTGAAACACTTGGCTGTACGTGACCCTGATATGCTAACAATCAGTATACTGAACTCATACATGTCTTAGTTATTCCCATGGTGACACAGAGCGACCCTGGAACTAAGAATTTCGGTATAGCAAATGCGCAGACCATGCTTTGGCAGTTGTATGACCCTGCGCTTCGTGGCCATGTCCAACACCATTGGATGCAGCTCAAGAAGAACATCATGCCAGAGATTGCCTGGTCGCAGCTGTGTCACTGCTTCACCCCCAGATTCAAGAAGCTATTTGATGCTGGGATTCAGTCAGGATGGTATGACCCCGACAACACATTGCAGTTGTAAGTCACTTGTTAGTGTTTGCACCAGTACACTAATACTCTCTACCTAGAATGGTTTTCTGCTGGGTTTTCATTCCTTGGCTCCAGACAGAGCTGAACAACTACATGCAGCGGGTGAACCTTACTTGGAAATGCTGCAACAAGAATAAGGTGAGTCTGTAATCAGTGATCGCCAATGGCTATTACCCCCACTAACTTGTTGTAAGATTCTTCCTCACAGTGCCCCACAGCTCATTCATTAGTCTCCGGAAGACTACGGCACACTTGATTTCAAGGTACTAGTACTATCTACATATGCTTTCGATGATTGACCAGCTGGCATTGCAGGTAGCAGTTGGACAAACCACTGTCAACACTGCACACAGCGTCTACATCAATGCTAACCATCCTGTATTTGATCTGGTTCCACCCTCCCTTGGCACATTCATCGAGAACTGCTATGACAAGCTTGGTCGCCCACCCGTTGACCAGTCATCCGTTTGGACTGTTTACCTCACCCTTCTTCGTACCTTGCAAGACCATGACCATGAGGTTATCCGGGGGGTGCTGACGGCCATTGATGCAGTAAATTCGAATGCTGCCAATGGTGAGGAGTTGCCATTGATGGCTGGACTCGATGACCTTCCTGTGAATGATGATGGATACATGGATGGTGTTGGAGGTGGAACAGGTCTCCGTGAGTGTGTGGTGCTTGCTAGTTCGAAAGTCCCACTCACTTCCAAAAGAACCAGAGCATATTCACCGTTTAGATGACCTCGAAAACAATGATGACCCATTTCCCGCTGGATTTGACGAGAGTATGGTTGACATATCCCCTCTTATCATTGATGCATTTTCTGATGACAAGTCAAACCCTAATGACATTGATATTGATGATGTCTGAACTTTGCTTAATAGCACTACATACAGGTGAATCAGACATGTATTTCTTGCTCTTGGTGTTGTGATGTACATTTGACACATGATGTTTGTATTATGGGCAGTATGATGATGGGCAGTAGGAGGATGGACGACGCTACATACATTGCTCGGCCAACATGGTGGCCGAGGGTCTGTTATATATAGATGGTTTAATTACTTTGTGCCACTCTGCCGAATGTATGGAGTCTGAAACCTGTCGGTCTGAGAGAGCGTGATTGTCCAGGCTTCCATATGTGAGTGATCGATCAGACCACCTACAAGCCTTCCTCATTTCCACTGCTACTCAGACTCTCAGCTTTCTTCATGCAAACACTCAGATCCAGAATGTTGACAGAAAGCACAAGCAGCCAGTTCAAGGACATCCGTGAGAAATTCGGCCATTTCAGGATCCTGATCGTTGGGCGTGCCAACTTGGGCAAGACGACCATTCTTCAGAAGCTCTGTAACACGACAGAAAGCCCAGAGATATACAATGGTAAAGGAAACCAGGTACGCCTCTCATTCAAGACACGAGGTTGAGTCGGATGCTAAACTGTGTGATTAGATTGATCTGTCCCAGGTTGAGGGATCAATGGGGGTAGGTACCACTCCTCGTTGGGCTGAAACATGATGCAAGTCTGACTTCTGCTCAACCATTTCTAGTGCGGAATCCATAACATCGAGAATGAGCTGATCTTCCGGAGCAACAACAAGTTCATCTTTCATGATTTGCAAGAGTTCGAAGGGGGTAAGAAAGACGAGTTTTTAAGAATGAAGGAATTCATTATGGAGCGTGCAAATACCACACACCTCAAGGAGCGCCTTCATGCGATATGGTAACGAGCAAGGCTGTGTAGCAGTACATTGACCGATGCATTCTGTCACAGGTATTGTATCCTGATGGATAAGATTGATCACACAATCCAATGGTCCAAAGAAATGTTTTTCAAAGAATGTGACTCTAACAATGGTGAGCCACCTTCATTGTAGTCTTTTTGAGCTCATGATGTGGTCAGTTCCAGTTGTAGTGCTGTTCACCAAATTTGATGCACTGCGGGTCAAAGCGCTGGTTAAATTGGTACCTGTGGAGCGATGACTGGCATTGCAGGAGGGGCTGTCAAAGATCCAGCCACTTATGGAAGAGATCTTCAATGGGGCCAATGTATGGGGATGGCTTTCCAAAATGACATACCCCCCAAAGTCCTCTGTTCAGCTTGAAAGTGTGTATTGTGGTTTCTTGGGTGCACATTGTGTTATGCCATTCACCAATATGCTAGACCTCCACAAGGCCAATGAGGGGTGCAACATTCTGATTGAAAACACTGCATTGGTCCTGAATGATGAAGCATTGCAAATGCTATTTGTAGCAGCCCAGGAAACAAACATTGCACTTTGTGTCAAATATGCAGCCCAAGGGTAGGTCACCATTAAAAAACACATTATTTTTATATATTCATTTGAATAAAGGTTAATATGTGCAGTGGATGGGATGTATAACACAATGTGTTCCACAGATGAAGAGCTGCGAATTTACAGGCTTGCATCTTGGTTTCCACACTTTCAGGTAGGTGAATTCCACATTAAATATTGCATTCCACTCTAATGTCCTTGTTATTGGTCCTCTTCTGATAATCACAGTGGGTAAGCTGCAATTTCTAGCATGTTGGTAGCTAGTGTGATGTTATCATTTCATGTCATCCTGCTCTGGCAATCATAGCAAGTGAGTTGTGCATTCTGGCATGTTGGTGGCTGGTGTGATGCTGATCATTTCATTCCATTCTTCATCCTGCTCTGGCACTCATAGAGAGTGAGTTATACATTCTGGCATGTTGGTGGCTAAGGTGATGCTGATCATTTCATGTCCACTCTTCATCCTGCTCTGGCAATCATAGCCAGTGAGTTGTGCATTCTGGCATGTTGGTGGCTGAGGTGATGCTGATCATTCCATGTCTACTCTTTATCCTGCTCTGGCAATTATAGGGAGTGAGTTGTGCATTCTAGTAGCATGTTGGTGGTTGAGGTGATGATGATGATTTCATGTTCACTCTTCATCCTGCTCTGGCAATCATAGATTGTGAGTTGTGCATTCTGGCATGTTGGTGGCTGGTGTGATACTGATTATTTGATGTCCACTCTTCATCCTGCTCTGGCAATCATAGCTTGTAAGTTGTCATTCTGGCATGTTGGTGGCTGAGGTGATGCTGATCATTTCATGTCCACTCTTCATCCTGCTCTGGGAATCATAGAGAGTGAGTTGTGCATTCTGGCATGTTGGTGGCTGAGGTGATCCTGATTAATTTATGTCCACTCTTCATCCTGCTCTGATAGAATGTAAGTGACAACTAGCTTTTCTTCACTTTTACTCTGATTGTTGT
>JBBPRQ010001039.1:0-10638 GCA_038093095.1 Boletus insuetus | reverse complement strand
GGCAATTAAATCCTCGATCTCCTTGTTCTTCATCTCAATCTCGTCCTCTTTCTGTGATAGTTCGATCATCGTCGCAGCGAGCTTGTCACGCACGGAATTGAGATCCTCCTCTACAGCCTCCCGTTCTTCTCGCGCTTCCAACATCTGGACTCGGCTTTCGCTGCGTTCGAACGACTCTGCCTCTCTCCTTCGCTGAAGGTCTTCGATCTCCAAACCAAGCTGTGCGATCTCATCCGCAAACTCTTCCTTCTCGTCTTCTTTCCTCAGAAGAAGTTCGTTCTGCTCCTCTATCCGGCCCCGTAAGAGGTCGTTCTCAGAGACGAGCTCCTCCAGCTTCCGATGCCACCGCTCGCGCTGGTTATCTCCTCGCCCATCGTCAGCATCATCACCGCGTCTCTCAACGATCTCTCGGAGACGTTCTATTTCTTCTACGTTGTCCTCGAGTAATCCTCGGAGATTATCCAATTCTTCCTCGCGTTCCTCGTTTCTGAGCTCGGCCCGTCGCAGGGCATCTTCATCAGCAGTAGACATACGCCCTCGCCGTAGTTCCCGAATTTCACGTTCGCGTTCTTGCAGCTTCGCTTCGAGATCACGCTCCCTATCTCGCGAACTTGCCGCGCCACGTTCCTTTTGTGAACGCTCCAACTCACGCTCGAGCTCGAGCACGAGTCGTTTGAGTTTCTTGAGTTCCAGGCCACGTTGCTGCACCTCAACTTTGAGGGAAACATTTTGCTTTAGGGCTGCATCGACCTGGTCAGGCGCGAGCTGTGCCAACCGCTCTTCCAGAAAATGCACCCGCAGCTTGATGTTGAAGTTTTCCTTCTTGAGGTTGTCGATATGCTGCGTGAGGCAATTGGATTAAGTTAATATATGGGCAGCAAGGATGGATGAGATAGGTCACCTTTTCTTGATCGCGGAGCGTGAGAGTAACACCTTTGTTACCACCTGGGGTCGCTCGACTACGTTTACGATTCGCGACAGGCGTGTCTGGACCATCACCCCATTTGTGCCCAGGGGTATCCAAAATGTCGCCACCTTCTCCAGCCCCGTCTCCCTCTTCGTAACCAGAGATGGCTAGTCGCCTCAGAGCAGATCCAGGGTCATCCACCCGCTTTCGTACGCTGGTGGGAACATGTTCTGGCGGCGAAGGGGTGGACAGCGGCGCAGAGGAGGGCGCAGTCGTTTGGGATGATATGGAAGGAACCCTGTTGTTTCTACCTGGTGTAGAGATGCCAGACACAAGTGAACCAAGGGAAAGATCGGGGAGTGTCATGGCAGATTGGGAGGACGAGTCGGCTCGTGCATTGAGTGTGGCTGACATGATGCTCAACGTTGTGTCGTCAGCGAGTCAAACTAATCAGTCTCTATCATTGAAACGTTCACTGTCCACAGTGCTTCAAGTAACGGTAACAGATTAGCTCACCGTAGTGTCTGTTGGCCCTAATCGTGCAGTCAATGTGACAGCTCCTGCTGAGGCATTCACGCGCTCGCCGTGGTGTTTCGGTCACCGGTATGCAGTTGTTCCGCTTACTGTTCAGCAGCACAGGGTCTGGAGGAAAGTAACTTAGAGTTTGTAGGCACGCGAGTTATCGCTCACGTGACATAAAGTTCAATTTCTTCTCGCGTCTCGAGATCGTACCAGAGAAAAGTGATTGGATTCATATTATACATGCATCCAGTACCCCCATATTAGACCCTTTGTGAGAAATATATAGTGGAAAAAACAAGAACAAAAATGAATATGAGTGCGAGATCGAGTATCGTACAGCAGACTTTTACGCAGATGATTTGCCCTTAACTACTGATGGTTTTGTATGCTCCGACTGCAAAAAGGTTAGACAACAGTGAAACATGCAAAGAAAAGCGACTCACGATGCCAAGAATATCCTTCATCACGCCAGCAAGTACCTTGACATGAGCAGGCGCAAACATGGTATCATGAGCACCTCCAGAGACTTTCATGTCCAAGTCTTTGACGCGGTAATCCCAGCCATTGTGGTCGTCAGTGCCTGTGTCGAAGTCGCTGGCGTGACCACTGCGGTACCACGAACGATCCTTTGGAACAATGAGCGTTGTGCGTCCATTGTAGTGCGGTGGCTCAAAGTCAAACATCGAGTCCAGGTTCTTCCGAATCTCCGTGCGCAACTTGTTCTTCCACTTCTCTCCAATGTCCGGGAAGTTGGCCGAGATACGATCGATGGAGCGTTGTGTCCAGTCCGTGGACTTCAGACTCTGGCGCTCAGTAGCCGGAATGTAGATAGGATCCAAGAGAATGAGACGTTGCACAGTGTCTCCGGCCCGGGTAAGCTTGTCTGCTATGCAAATTGCCACCTGTCCACCAAAGGAATAACCGGCGACAATATAGGGACCTCGGGGCTGAACACCTTTGATGAGAGTGATGTAGTGATCGGCCATAGATTCGATCGTCGAGAATCCGGTAGGTGAACCAAAGTGCTTGTCGCCAATGGCGTACATCTCGTTGGGCATGTATGCACCAATACGCATGAAAGGAGTTGCCATTCCCGTGATATCGTGCACGAAGAAGACACGTGGCTGAATACCCTTTTTCTTGATAGGGAGAAATTCGATAAGGTAGTCGGCATCGGCATCCTCGGCTTCTATGATCGCTCGCGCATCTTGTCCCATAGCGTCAACGATCAGGGTACCCAACTCCCGGATAGTGGGTCTAGCAAGTATTTAAGAAAACAGTAACTGAGTGTTGTCGCTACGACTCACCTCAAGTAAATGTGGTTCAAACCAATGTGAACGTTGAAAGTCTTGGAGATGATACCAGCGGCTTGGACTGCCATCAACGAGTTCAACCCAACAGCGAATAGATCATGCGCAACTCCAAAAGTGCCGTTCCGGACCTTCAATGTCTTGCTGAAGATGTTCATCAGTTCAATCTCCACGTCGCCCATTGGGGATCCCATATCAGCGTCGAGATCAGGAGTGAATGATGTGAGGTCCATCTGTTTGAGTGCGTTTCGGTCGATCTTGCCGCTCCGCGAGGTGGGGATTTGAGGAAGGACAGCGACGAGAGATGGGTACATGAAACGGGGGAGACGCTCTGCAACGAAGCTCCTCAACGCCTCTTTGTGGTCTTCCAATTGGTTCTGGGCGTCAGCCTTGAACTCCACGAAAGCGACAATCGCAGGGGCATCTTGCACCACGCGAATGACGACTGCTCCACGTTGGACAGCGGAGTACTTGGCGATTGTGTCTTCGACCTCTCCTAGTTCAATACGCTGACCACGAAGCTTGATTTGCCTGTCGGCACGTCCACAGTACTCAATGTTTCCATCGGTGCGGTACAACGCGATATCTCCGGACTTGTAAATCCGCTCGCTTGGAACGAATGGATTGGGAATGAAGGCGTTCGCGGTGAGCTCTGGTTGGTTTAGATAGCCGCGGGCAAGCTGAATTCCGCCAATGTAGAGTTCACCCTCTACACCGACGGGGGCAGGACGAAGCTGCTTGTCAAGGATATAGATACGGGAGTTTGGTAGAGGTCGTCCGATGACACCAGTAAGGGAGGAAGAAGTGACGTGGCAAGAGAGACAGTCGACAGCAGCCTCTGTGGGGCCGTACATGTTGCGCAAGGTGACGCGTCCCGACCAATCCTCGATGAGTTTTTTCCCAAGTGCCTCGCCGGCAACGACAACGGTCTCAAGGCAAGGGTATTCATCGACTGGTACGACACCAAGAATAGAAGGCGTCACGTGCAAGACACCAATGCGGAGGGTACGAAGGGCCTTGGGAATATCACCAAGTACGAGTTCCTTCCTTCCTGTAACGAGAGTTGCTCCGTGGCTGAGTGTTCCAAACACATCGACAATGAAGGGGTCGAAGGTATAAGCCAGCGAGGACATAACACGAACACCTTGCGTGAAGCCATAGACGCTTGAGTTTTGCACGAGGTTAGCTATCGAGCGATGCTCGATCATGACACCCTTGGGCTTGCCAGTACTACCACTCGTGAACCTTAGGGAAATTAGACGGATGGAATGGGAAATAAGCGGAAAGACATACATGATGTATGCAAGGCTCGACGGTGAAAGACCCTCGACCTCGAAGTCTTCCGGGTCGAATTTGCTGAGTCGCTTTTGATAGCTCGGGTCGTCGATATACGCAATCTACATCGGATGTCAGAAAGCGTCATCAAAACCCAAGGGGGTTACGAACCAGGACTTTGGACGCCAAACTCTTTTGGAATACACGAGAGTGGTTTGACGTGGTCAACAAGACCTTGGCACCGCATTCCGCAATCATGAGCTCCTTTCGGAGAGTTGGGTCGTCCGGATCCAGGGGCACGAAGGTACCCCCAGCCTTGAGAACTGCGATAACACCAACAATTTGGCTAATGCCACGGTCGAAGCACAAGGCAACGACATCGCCTGCACATACTCCCTGCTGAATCAAAGACTTAGCAACACGGTTGGCGGTGCTATTAAGCTCCTTGTACGTCAGTGACTCTGCTTCGAACTCGACAGCTGTGAACCGTGGCGTTCTTTGGGCCTGTTCCTCCACCAAGCGATGGAGGCAAACTTCCTTGACGGCGACTTCAGTTGAAGAAAGTTCCTTGATGAATCGCTCGTGCTCGAGTTCACTGACGACAGAAATCTCCTGAATCTTGCTTTCGGGGTTGTTCCCAAGCGTTTCCACGAGAGAAATATAGGCATCCAAGAATTGACGGGCTGCTTCTTCCGTAAAGAGGTGGTTGTCAAATCGAAGAATGACGTGCCCATTGCTTGGATGTACAGTGAGCAAGAACTCGTACTGTTCCTCTCCATTCGGAAGCGAGACGGCGGACTTGGCGGTAATGTTGTTGAAGTCGAGTTGAGAAATGGTTTCCATGTTCATTCCTCCGGGAGCGAACAGATGTTTGAAGTATCCACGACCGCTAGAGGATTTGCCTAGACCAACGAGATCCTCGTACGTCACTTCGTCATGAGCCAAGCAGGTAATGAGGGAGGTCTTGAACTCTTTCAGGTACCCCGTAAACGTCTGTGACTCGTCGATGACAGTCTTGATAGGCAGCATGTTGGAAAAGAAACCGATAACGTTGGTCAACATCGGTAAGTTACGCTGAGTGACCGCAGTTCCAATGACGAACGTCGACTGGCCAGAGTATTTGTGAAGGAGGACATTGTAGGCCGCAAAGAACCCTGCGAACGGCGTGGTGCCGACTGATGTGATCAAATTCATGTATTGTTCAAGTGGCCCGACACCAATCCTGGCCTCAATCTGAGTGACTGGCGCGAGTTCACGATCAGAGGGTGTTGCGAGAGTGAGGTGAAGCGGCTGTGTGTCGTCAAGTCTCTCTGACCAGAACTGCAGATGCTGTTCGCGGAGCTCGTCCCTGCGCTCAGACGTCTTCAAAAGCCAGTCGCTGAAATCGGAGTAGTGGATGGCGACATCGGGTAAGCTGTCGGGGCCCTCCAGATAGACCTTGAACATCTCGTAGAAGAAAACACCGAGGGAAGCTTCATCAATAATGATGTGGTGAACGACAATGTTGAAGGCCCATGTGTTGTCACCAAGGTCGAACATAGTAGCGATGATCAGGGGCAAACGATCAAGTTTGAAGTTGGGTTCGTTGTTGAGTGCGAGGCTCATTTCGTAAGCCTTAGCGGCAGCGTCGGGCTCTCCGGACAGGTCGACGAGGGCTGCCTTGAAGTCGATACCCGGGTAAACGGTCTGCTCGAGTTTTCCTATTTCCTCGTTCCAGGTAAATGCAGTGCGTAGCGCACCGTGGCGCTGGACGACTTCCCCTATGGCTGCCGTCATGCGATCAACGTCAATGGGAGTCTCCGAAGAGATGGTCACGAAGTAGCCCTCGTGAGTGTCCCACTGAGTGGCTCCATAGCGAGACATGTTGGCGTCGATCTTGCTGACAGCACGTTTCCGAGCGTTGTCATGCTCGCGCTGAAATTGGATGTGAGGCGAAGATCACAGGGAGTATCGGAATGCCCATACCTGAGCCAACCAAATGCGGTACTGGTGGGGGGATGCATCTGACGTGTAGGGCTCGTCGTAGGCAAGACGATCGTTGAGGATTGGGACGAGAGCATGTCCATATTTTGCTGCACCATCATCCGCCGCCAGTCCTTCACTGCCTCCAGCGCTTGCCCCAGCCTTGGCCTGCATCTCATTTAGAGTGCCGATCGTCATGGAACCAAGGAGCTCGATCTGGCTAACTTGAATGCCAAGGCGTGACTTGAGTTGGTTACTGTACCGGGTTGCTAGAAACATCTTTGAGTATCGTCATCGTTCTGTGGGTAAACCGTAGAGCTCACCTCCAAGAGAGTCCAAACCAAAGCTGGTGATCAGCGCGTTGTCGCTGATCTGCTCGACATCCATGCCCAACAATGCCGCAAGCAGCGAGGCAGGAGATTCGGCACTGCTACCCTCATTGCCTCCAGCACCGGTGGCAGAGAGGTATTTCTTGGGTAATAAGTGTCCATACAACAAGGGCTCGCAAGTGGGGAAGGTTTCAGGAACGTCATCGATGGTGAGCATCGGCACGTAGTGGGCGATCTTGCGAATAAGCGAATCCCCGACGAAGTTGCAGACTTGTGCTGTCGTCATCCCAGTCTTGGTGAGTTGAGCCGTGTTTGCTTTACCTCTGGTAGCAAGTACGAGACGCTTGAAGATACCCGAGTCCGTGATGGGTGGGAAGGACATGGAGATGGTGTTGGGAATCACGTCCGCGATACGGTCCAAGTACCTGTCCATAGGGTTAGCATTCAGCAGACACAAGCTTGAAGATGCTTACAATTGCGAGGCACAGTACGCAGCTTGACCAGCATTGCCGAACACAGATCCGATGGTCGAGAACAACAGCATGAAGTCAATCGTCGCAGGATCAATGCAGCCGAGAAGAGTCTCAAGGACAGCGACCTTGGATTGGTAAACGTCATCGAACGATTGCTGCGTCAGGTTGGTGAACTTGGCATCGCGAAGGACGACAGTCATAACGAATATGCCTCCAACCGGTCCAGCCTCCTTAGCTTGTGCAACGACGGCGGCAGTCTTCACCATGTTGATCGCATCGGCAGCGATCACTTCGACTTGTACCCCCAAGCTACGCATGCTTTGGATGTACATGTTGTCGGTCTTGGTAAGACCTTTTGGTCCGCGACGACTAGTCAGGAAGATATGACGGGCACCACGATGTACCATCCACTCAGTAATGCGAACACCGAGTTCACTGCACCCGCCGACAAGAATGTAGGACTTGCGAGGATCAAAGAGTTGACCAGCAGGATCGATCCTAACAGTGCGGCTGGCTTCGGGAACAATGACGAGGGAGTCGACATCGTCGGAAGCGGATTCCTTGTACGAAGACAGTGCGACAGTGCGTGAGGACATCACAAAGGGTTCTGAAGCATGACTTGAAAGTAGGGCTGAAAGAGCGGGGACGAGGAGAGCGGGTGACGCAGCAACGAGGCGGTTGACGTCCAGGAGATATGATGATGCAGCACCAGACGGAATACCGGCGACCTCGTCGGATTGGATGTGGACGTAAGACCCGAAAGGCGAGAGGTACTCCAACCCACGAGTAAACGCCTTCTTGCCGCTGCCATTGAATACGACGTCGAACTGAGATAGCGTACCAGATCTAATCCACTCTTCAGCAGCGAGGAAGAAGTCGCCGATCAGAACGATGTTGGAGATCGGGATGCCGAGACCACTCGAAAGTTCATCTGCTTCGCGCCTGCTTCCGACAGTGGCAAATACCTTCGCATTGAATCGCTTGGCGACCTGAACCGCGGCTGAGCCAACGGCTATGAAACAAAGCGTAAGTCGAGGTCAGACTAAACATGCGTCTGGTTTACCTGAAGTGCCATCATGGACAAGAACCGTCGAAGCGGGCGAGATGGAGGCGCGGGAAACGAGACCAATCCATGCTGCAAGGAACGTGACAGGCAGAGCTGCTGCATCCGTAGCACTGATTCCTCCTGGCAGCACAACAACCGTGTCTTGAGGAACGATGATGACATCTGCAGGAGCCTGGCAAGTGATTCCTACAACCTAAACATTCAAGCGTCAGAGTGGATGCACATCGTAATACAGAAGTATCCCGCATACCTCGGTGCCCGTCTCCACACATTTAACCGAAGCTCCGCGAGATTTGACCAGTCCAACGAACGTCAAGGCCGACTTGGACGAAGCACCGGACTCGATGCCTAGTGCCTTGACTTCGATTTCCACATCTGATGCTTTGAGGCTGGGCGGGAAGTAAGCAGCCAAGGCACCAGATGCACCTGTCAAGCCAGCAGCAGAAATAGACGCTGCTTTTACATCCTCGCCACCATGAACGAGTCGACGAACAAAGACGTCGCCATTCTTGCTAATCTTCATGTGCTGTTCGAGAAGAAGCGAGTTCTTACGAAGATCGTGCACGATCTTCTCGCGCGCAGCTTCGTCCAGGGAGTGGTCTTCGAAGAGTACAGAGAACACTTGGTACTCGGGAGACTCTGCAATGATACATGATGCGACACCGAGAGCCCCAATACCAGCTGCATCGTCGTTTCCAGTGATCCATAACTCGGCTTCTGAAGAGATGTTCTTCGCAATATCAACGAGCTCTCCTTCTTGGCCGTGTTCGAAAGGTTGGACAATGACAGTCTTGAATGGACCGCAAGGAACGGAGAGAGTAGGCTTCGTGATCTTCGCATATAAGAGAGCCTTGCCGTCAACGAAATCTGAGATCCGGACGACGGCTCCGACAATAGAGGAGAACTTCTTCGCAAGCGCGGCTAGCGTGAGGGGTTCGACGCTGGTGTCCTCCACCTCAACACCGGAATCTGGGTTGGGTAATGAGATGCGGGTCAACACATAGCAGAGCATAGTACGGGCTTACCGGTCACAGACAAGAGAACAACACCGTCGCTTCCGACGATATTCGTGATGGAAGAAACGTCAACCTGAACTCCAGCGAGATCAACACAGTGAATCACCACGTCGAAACTGATATGATTGTTTAACCACCAGGAAAAACTTGAAATCTGGACTGAATCTGCTCACCTAGCGAGTGGAGTGTTTGTCGCGTCCTTGTCAAGGTTCCAAGATTCAAGAACCAACGACCTAGCGTGGGAATAGTGGAGAGTGCCCGTCTTCGCGTCCGCGTCTGATGGAGTGCCAGCGACACAGAAATACTCGACAACAACGCCAGACTCGTCAACAAGAGCTTCAAGAGCCACATCGAGGTCAACGGCAATGTCTGAAGTCCTTGCTACGTCAGCAACGCGGATCACCTTGCGGCCTGCAGCGGCGGCATCGCATGCGAGAGACTCGAAAACGGAACGAAGAGATGTTTGTGGTGGCGGCGATTTGAGAGACGAAGGGAAGGCCTTGGGTTGCCAGACGGTAGTCAGACGCTCTTCACGACTGTTGTCCATGATTGGAACGGGCTCGGCGTCGGGAGCACGCGCAATTTCGAAACCCTCGATAGTGAAGAGGACTTTGCCCTCCGAACTGGCGATGATGTAGTTTGACTTGAATGGACCACCAGGTGCCCATGTCGTACCCGTGAAGTACGTCCAAATACCCTTCTTGATCTCGGAGTCAAGATCTGGCGCATCGCGGGAATCCCAACGACGAAGAGCATCGATCTTGACTGGAAGGAAAACACCATTGAAATCGAATTGCTTGGTCTCCATGTTGATGAACATCGCAAGACCGCACTGTGTGATACTATCCAAGATACCTGGGTGAATGACATAGCCTTTCCCGAAGACATCCGGGGTGCCCTGCGGAACCTCGAGGTAGGTTAAATACGCCTTGCCGCCCCAGCTGGTTTCATCGTTGATCTCGTGGACGACCTTGAGGTAATTCTTAAAGTGGTCTTGGTAACGGTACGCTGAAGGAATGGCCGCGTAAAACTCGTCCCCGGTGACGGAACCTTGAGACTGAACAAGTTTGGCCTGGAAGTCGAAAGTACGAGGGGCCTTCTCGTCGTAAGCGGGGTTGACTCGAGAGAAATAACCACCGGCGTAAACGGAATCCAAGATGATAGTACCGTTATCATAATTGGGGGTGGTGGCCGCCCTGAACTCCCACTTGTCGCCATTGATCACACAGCCAGCATGCCCTGGCAGCGAACCGGCGCCATTGAGAACGAGTGGTTTGTGGATCGTAATGTTGTTCACAACCATCGCGCCATTCTCCAAGATACTTTCGACATAACTACGCCAGAATGTTGAGCGTTGGTTAACGAAAAAGTCATTTAACGTACCCAGATGCAGGGAAGAGTACTGCATCGAACACAATATGACCGGTCAAATCGGGGTGCGAGTCGGCGTTGACACGGAAGTGGGCCGAGGCAATGGGACGGGGCCGCTGCCTGAGCCTCTGGGACTGTTGCAAACCAGATTCCATCCAGCAGTGTGACCTGTTGTATGGATAGTCGGGAAGATTCACTTTCACAAAGTCAGAGGCGCCGTCAGGGGAAGCGCACAGCTTGTCGAAATCCACGTTTTTGAAACCGCTGCTGAGAAGATTCCCAATACCTTCCAAAAGTTGATAATGCTCGCCAGTGTTTTGCACAGGAACTTTGGGGTTCGGACGACGAATCAAGGTAATGGGTTCGCCTCCGCACTGCTCGATGTACGCCTTCAAGACTGGGTGTGG
>JBBPRQ010001038.1:0-10655 GCA_038093095.1 Boletus insuetus | reverse complement strand
GGTATGGTTATGCCTCAATGCAGGAGCTATTCCACCTACTTCCTACACTGCAGTCCAAGCAGTCCTATCACGACTCAAAGGACCAACAGCAGGAAAATTCGCTGAAACCCGACTTGCTCGAGGACCTATCTATTTATGGTCACAACTAGAAGAGGAACTACCCAAGTTCTTCCGACACGCTAACCAGAAAGATTGGGCTTTCCAGGAGCTCAATAGATTCCATCAAGGAGATCTCAAGACAGGGCCTTTCATCACGAAGTTTGAATCCCTGTATAACATGGCAGGAATCGATGGAGCTCATGCTTGTGCTATACTAGAGAAAAGCATGCAACCTTCTATCCTTGCACAGATCACTAGAGAAAAGAAGCGTCAACATGAGATCGCTCCTTATGTGGAAATTGTTTCCGAGATCGGAACCATTCAAGAATCCATTGGACTTATTCTTGGATGAACTGAGAAAAGGTCTAATCGCAATAATAGAATGGACATTGGTCTACTAGATCTTGAAGAAGAAGATAATCTGGATATCGCCTTCACTCGCCGACCTCAGAGGAAAGGTCTGAAACCTAGCACCCCTTCTGTTTGCTTCAACTGCGGAGGTACAGGACACTTCGCTAAAGATTGCAAGAAATCTTCCACTCGCTGCCCACATTGTAATTGGTCCAGAGGACAACATAAATCTACATGCAGTAAAGGTAGAATGCTTTGTGCTACCAATACACAAGAACCCGCTATGTCATGGGAACAAGTACAGGAATCCCTACCCCGTGCAGCTAAAGGAATGACTTTTGATGAAGTCAGAGCTTTATTCCAGGCTATGCCTTCTGACAAGGGAAAAGCCAACACAGTTTGAATGATCTGGGCAAACAAACTGCATCTCAATCAAGTTCCGAAATTGTAAATAACTCATCTATCTATTTAAGTCCAGAGGGGCCTTCGATTGATTCGGAGCTTGGCTGGAACAATATACCAGCACTTGATTCCTCTAATAGCTCATTGAAAATCCCAGACATTGTCGAAGTAAACTCTCTTCACACAACTCCAGACACCCTTGAACAAAAACGTCTCGACATTCACCGAATGTATTCTTTTCTATCAGAAAAGGAAATAGCCGAAATGATGCCAAATCCAGAGATAGCTCGTATTCGAGGAAATCCTACCAAGGATATCATATTGCCAATCACTATTGTCCTCAATAAACGACACTCCATCCCCGCTCGTGCATTATTGGACTCAGGAGCCAATACAACTTTTATTGATTGAGATTGGGCCATAAAGAATAAAATTCCTCTTAAACCCTTAAACCGGCCAATCCCAGTGTTTAACATTGATGGAACACGTAACTCTGCAGGAAGTCTAACCCATTATGTTGACATCTTGATTGACTATCTTGGACATCATGAAAAGACAATTGCCGAAGTAACCGATCTTGGCAAAAACAAAATGATCTTAGGCTTTACGTGGTTAAAGCAACATAATCCTGAAATTGATTGGGAAACAGGAACTGTCCGCATGACACGTTGCCCTGCATCCTGTCAATATAAATCTAGCTCTTCATTCCTTAAAACTATTGAAAAGGAAGAACGCGATCTGCTTGTACACATCAACGCTGCAAAAATAGATTTGCCTAGGAAAACGGATCCGACACCAATGGATCTCGTACCAAAAGAATATCACAAATATCTTCATGTTTTCTCAAAGAAAGAATCAGAGCGTATGCCTATTCGAAAACCTTGGGATCACGCCATAGATTTCAAGGAAACCTTTGTTCCAAAGAAAGGACGCTTGATTCCCCTTTCTCCAGTAGAACAACAAGAAGTCAGCGACTTTATAGATGATCAACTTCGAAAAGGTTATATTCGACCTTCTAAATCACCACAAACATCTCCCGTGTTCTTTGTACCAAAGAAAGATGGTAAAAAGTGAATGGTACAGGATTACCGATATCTAAACGAACACACCATCAAAAATAACTATCCGCTCCCCCTGATCTCGCAGCTTGTAGACAAGCTTAAAGGAGCAAAGCTCTTTACGAAAATGGATCTCAGATGGGGATACAACAATGTTCGCATCAAAGATGGAGACAAATGGAAAGCCACCTTCGTTTGCCACCGAGGAGCCTTCGAACCCCTAGTAATGTTCTTTGGCTTATGCAATTCACCAGCAACATTCCAAACAATGATGAACGAAATATTCTCCGACATGGATAATGTCTGTGTTGTTTATATTGATGATCTCATGATCTTCACCAAAACAGATAATCAACAAGAACACGATCGGATCGTACTTGAAGTACTCCATCGTCTTGAAGAACATGATCTTTTTGTTAAACCAGAAAAATGTTCCTTTCGCGTCAAAGAAGTAGAATTTCTCAGAATGACCATTACTCCAAATGGTATTGCAATGGACGAAGACAAGGTTAAGGCAGTGCTCGACTGGCCTACACCTTCTACCGTTAGACAAGTTCGAAGTTTTCTTGGACTTGCAAACTTCTATCGTTGATTCATTGATGGCTATGCACAAGTTGCTCGCCCTCTCAATGATCTTACTAAGAAAGATAACCCATTCAAATGGACTGAATCACAACAAACCGCGTTTGACACGCTCAAACAGAAGTTTACCACTGCACCTATTCTTGCATTTCCCGATAATGACAAAACATTCCGTTTAGAGTCCGATGCCTCGGATTATGCCACAGGAGCTGTGCTCTCTATCAAGATTGATGGCAAATGGCATCCTGTTGCTTACTCCTCGCATTCTATGTCACCAGAAGAACGCAATTATCCTATTGCAGATAAAGAAATGCTTAGTGTCATCAGAAGCCTAGAACTCTGGCAACATTATCTTGAAGGAGCCAAACATGAATTTGAAATCTGGAATGATCATGAAAATCTTCAATGGTTCATGAAACAACAAGACCTTAATCGCCAACAAGCGCGATGGGCTCAATATTTGTCTCGCTTTAACTTCAAATGGCTTCATAAACCCGGAACCTCTATGGGTAAAGCAGATGCTCTCTCTAGAAGAGAAGATCATGCTGAAGGAAAAGAGGATGACAATAAAGGGATAACCGTAATCCCACAAAAACAGATCAGAATGACAACTCGTATTGAAACAGATGCTGATTCAATCTGTGAACGAATCAAGAACGCTACGTTTCGCTTAAAGGAAACCGCCGTATCAAAATTATGTAACGATAATCAAGTCTGTATGGAGCAAGAAGAATTGCTAGCAGACCAAAAAGGAAAGATCTTCGTTCCTGACGTCGACGATCTGTGAATGGAAATCTTACGATTACATTATGACACTCCGCTTGCAGGACATCCCGGAGCAGAGAAAACCTTGGAATTGATCCAACGCAGTTACACATGGCCAGGATTGAGCACATTAGTCAAGGACTATGTCTCATGTTGTGATCGTTGCGCTCGTTTCAAAGGACAAAACATTGCACTCGCAGGAAAGTTAATACCCTTGCCTATTCCAGAAAAACCTTGGCAAGATCTATCTGTTGACTTCACAACAGATCTTCCCCTTTGCAATGGATTTAACTCAATCCTAGTGGTTGTTGATCGCTTCTCAAAAGAAGTTGAATTCATTCCTTGCAACAAAGCTATATCTGCACTGGAGACTGCTAAACTCTATTTAGCTCACGTATGGAAGCAACACGGTCTTCCACGCACCATTGTCTCTGATCGAGGACCACAATTTGCATCACAAGTGATGCAAGACTTGTGTCATCGTTTAGGTATTCAACCTAAATTATCTACCGCTTTTCATCCTCAGACTGATGGACAAACTGAACGAATGAATCGCGATTTACAACAATATCTTCGCTTATTCACCTCAGAAAAACAAGATGAATGGGCTTATTGGTTACCCATTGCTCAGTTCTCGTATAACTCAAAGCGACAAGCTTCGACGCAGAAAACCCCTTTTTCTGTTACTCGAACTTATGAACCCCATATTGGATTTGAACAACATATCACCAAAGCGCCTGCTGCAGAGCAGTTCGTGACTTCCATTGCTGATGTTATATCACAAACAAAATCCAATCTTGAGAAAGCGCAAACACGCATGAAAACACAAGCAGACAAACATAGGTCTGCTGTACCAGAATATGTTATCTCCGATAAGGTTTGGCTTTCTACAGAACATCTTAAATTAACCCGCGCTTCGAAGAAGCTCTCCGAGAAATGGCTTGGACCATATGAAATCACGAAGTTAATCGGCCCTAATGCAGTTGAACTGCGCCTACCCAAATCTATGAGAATTCACCCAGTTGTGAATATCTCCCGTGTTAAACCCTATAAGGAACGGCTTGATGGTCAACCCACTTTCCGGCCAGGACCTGTGAAGGTCACAGAGGAACGTGACATTGAATATGAAGTAGACTTCATTGTTGACTCTAGATGGAAAGGTCGTCGTCTTGAATTCCTTGTTCATTGGCAAGGATATTCAGAAGATGATCGCACTTGGGAACCTGAATCTAATCTTGGGAACGCTCGGACAGCAATTGATGAATTCCACACCGCTCATCCGAATGCTCCGCAACACATCTGTATGACGACATTTGAATTCTTTGACTTGTTCCATCATTGTGGCAAGCCCATACCTGAAATACCAGAAAATCGTCTTCCATTTGATCGACTTGATGTTGATTGAATGCCCTGGGGTGTCGTCAGGGTAAACAACGCATTATCACACATCACCTCTGGTTGAGCCTTGCTCCCACAATGTCTTTTACACTCGTCCTCGCGTCCGTTTATTCGATCCTCACCTATGTCTTTCCCTATGGCCATCTTCACTATGTCACACCACTTCCATGCACATTCCCTCATCGCACATATTTTGACGAACCAGAGTTCGTTGATTCTTATGGAGACCCTCTTGGAAATTGGTCCGGAGCTCCTGGACCCACTTGGGATGAGCTCCCTGGTTTTGAGGATACCCCTATGCGAAACACTTCTCTTTGGAATATGGTTTATCATAATAATAGCGAGGTGTTCACAGAACACAACACCGCTTCAATTTGGGGCGATGCTGATTGGTCTGATGATGGATCTGACGATCACATCCCAAACTTAGATACATCGGATCCTGGTGATCCTTTCCTTCATGAAAACGATTTTGGCCTCATTCATGCCCCTGGCTTCGATAGCCACTTTGACGACGACGGATGGCCTCTTGGTCATTGGACCTGGGATAACCCGCGACCCATGAGTGATGCTTGGCCACTCACCATGGATCCCGATACTCTTACTCGTCGTCTCTTGTTGCTCTGGCATGCTTCCATTCACTGGCCCGATGAACCACCACCTCCTTAGTCAATCAGGATGCTTGACTTTCGACGGGGGGTAGTGTTACATTCCTACATTTCCCTATTTTTCCCCTATTTTTCCCTATTTTTCTAGCCTACACTTCAATCAGAAAAGACACAAGTGTCGCATTCACTACAAACACACTACACTTCTTATCCTAATGCTCCACTTGTTTACTTTCCCACGAAGCCCACTACTTTCCCACGATATTGATCATCGTGGCTATGCGCTCTAGACAAACACATGGTATGTCACATGACTAGTCACGTGACCTTATCTATGACTCATAGCACAGGTATACTTATCGTCCTATAGCATTAACAACTCTTATCAGAGTATAGCCTTAGCCTATAGCGTATGTAGCTCTTATCTCGCACAGCTTGGTCCGTGCGCATGTACCAGTAGTATAAATACTAGAACCAGTAGACCAAGACACCCCAGTCTTGTTCTCTTGGAGTTTTCCCAAACTACCATCGCACTTGATCACCCCTAGTACTCTTGGTTCTCAAACACTAGACCCTTCGGTGGGTTTGGTCGTTTCACTTGCTGATGCAGGTTTTCCACTGGGAGCACAGTTACTCGTTCCATACCGGGGCGTATGGTACCACCTAGCAGAGTGGGGACGGGTCTCAACATGGTACAATCAACTGTATTTTAGAGATATACATTTTGGCTAACGCATCTTGTAGTCCTCAGAATAAGGAGGAACTATTTAATCTACGTCATTCATCCACCCAGAATGTCATAGAGAGGATTTTTGGGATCCTTAAAGGCCGCTTTCGCATTCTGTTACTCCCAGCTGAGTTCTCCCTCAAGGTACAGGCAAGAATTCCCGCAGCTCTTTATGTGATCCATAATTTTATCCGCACACATGAACCCTCACAAGGCTTGGACTCAGACTCGGACGACAGCGATGACAGTAGAGCTTCCAAGGATGATGAGGTGGACGGCAATCAACAATATGTAGGCAACCAAGTCACTGATGAAGACATGGATGCTCGTTGGATGCGTGATGAGATAGCTGAAGCAATGTGGGTCGACTATCAAGAATTCTTGAGGCAACGGGGTAATGGAAATGCACATTCATCGGACAGTGACAGTGATGCATAGAAATCAAGATTGTGGCAACACGTAGAATAACTAGTACAACAGTGTAATGACGGATACGTGTTACGAACTGTTCAACTCAAAGGGCCACCTACTACAGGCAAAGAACAGTGCTTGTGATACAAATGATTTACACATGCCTCACGATCTTCCTCTCTGAGAGAAAGAATAGGATGCGATGTTCTCATTCACTGCAAAGAACTCACCCATTGTAAAAACTCTGTCCATGTCAGATGAAAAGTTGGGGATCAAGTACAGCACTTTCGTGGCATCAGCCACAACGGTGAGTTGGTCTTGGAATCCAGTCGAGAGGGTGTCACACAAGGAATGAATGGCATTGTTAATGGTATTGATTGTGATGAGGTGAGTCCGATCCACCTCCTGGGTCCCCTGGACTCCAATGCGTGAAGCAGAGGTTCGACTACGTTTGTGAGCACCTTCAGTGCCGGGCGGGAGGGACGAGCTCTTTGTACGAGGCTGAGATGCTGAAAAGAGATGGGAGGGAGACTGTGTCCCAGCCTTGTCAGGGGACAACATCGCGTATGAACGCTTGTTGCTTCCCAAGTTGGAGACGATGGAGGAGGTACCTTGAGAGACAGAGGGGACCGGAAGGGGCTCAGATGTGTGGGCAGGGCTGGGAACGGCTGTGATGGCAGATTGGTGTTGATCTTCAGTAGACAGGTGATAGGCAACTCCGTGAGACGAGACATTTGAGGGATTGCTGGCTCCAACAGTGTTGATCGGTTCATCATGACCAGCATGACTGGGGGTGGTGCTCGGTGCACTGGGCACAGCCACGGTACCACGATGGGAGACACCTCCTGTCGCTGCACCTTCTGGGAAGATATCTTGCATGAGCCCGTAGTATTCCCAACCTTTGTTGCGGAATTGTTTGATCTTTTCGTGACCCTGATACAAATCAGTAACATGACGGTTAATACAACGGATCAGAGTCATACCTTTCTAGAAGCCCACTCATCGAATACCTTGGCTGATGCTTCATCTCATACGTCTGCTCCCTTAATTGCATCATAGTGAACTCCGGAGGTGTGGTCAACCCATGCTTTGATCACCACATAGATCAATTTCATCTACAGGATAACGATTTAGCACAGTATTAATTGTGAAAGAGACTATCTTACCTGACCGAATTTATACTTCACGCTCTTCACATCTTTCTCCTTACCCGAGGAATAGTGAGGTTTGATGTGTTGGGCAGCTGCAGAAAAGGTAGACATCTTGAAAGTTCCGTCAGCTCGTTCCTTTTCATGGTCATGGAGGTAATGCAGCATGGCATCCGTCTCAAGATCAGTCCACTTTGCTTGCTTCAGATTGAAGTCGTGTTGGCTCATGAAGGAGGTTAGAAAGAGTTCGAGAAGTCAAATGAGTTCAATGACTTGCTGGTGGACGAGTTCTCGATACACAATAGAAGGAAGGTCAAGGTCTGGGCTTGGGGTGACCATCATATGTACAGGTGAAAGAAGGTCTTTGAAATTTCGGTCACTAATGGATGGCCGGTCATGAAGCCGAGCATTTAGTTGCAAGACAAACATGGGCACACACTCATGACTTGCAAAGTTGTGCAATCCATACAGCCTCTGAGTCTGAGGTAATGGACAGCTCCTCGGCTAGGATTCAGGTCCCGAAGCTCTAATGACTCTGCCGAAATGCTGGCCATTCAAGTCCTGAATCTCCGACACAACTCTGCTGCAACAAGTGTTTGTCGTCGCTCTGGTGCTAAGTCCCCCACCCATACAAATACTCATCGTCGTCATGATGTCTAAGTCCCTCATTCGCCCCGCTCCCTACCCCTACCCCCACCCAACCCCCTATCAAAACAAATACTCTGACCTCTACCCTCTCTGCCCCCACCTATCCCTTACCCTTACAAATTTCCACTCTGACCTCTATGCTCCCTGGTGCCAATGAAGCCCAAGTCCACCGCTACAGCCTCCCAGCCTACTGGGAGCAAGGGTACCAAGATCTACTGGGAAAAAGGCTATGCTTATCACACCGATCGATTTATTGAATGGTGCCAGGATAACCCCACAAAACGTGTCAAGTTGTTTTCCAACTCAACTCAGAATGCATGAGAAGAAGGCTGCACCCGAGTCCAGCTCAACACCGCCAAGAAGAATACATACATGGAGCTGGCCAGGTACATATTTGAGCATGATACTGAGCTCCATGCAGAGTGGCTTGCAAAGCCACAACCCTTTGTGGCCGCAACCCAGTGCCGCCATACTGCATACATTTTTTTTTCCTTATAACTGAAGTTTTTGTTTGCTGGAGTGAGATGTTTGCAGCCTGAGAACTCGATACCATGAACAAGTCAAACGTTTGGGTCAAACAGGTGCAGGGTTGACATTCAATGAACTTCTGAGGGCAGATAGGACCAAGGGACTGATTAGTATGTTCTTTTCCTTTCATGTTGCAGGTGCTCATGGTTGGTAGGTGAGATTGCTCATCATTTCCCTTGGTTTTCTGTGCTCCATGGCTGGTGGAGATCCAACCCAACATACAACGTGGCATTCAGTACTGCTGATCCAGACCAGGACTTTGCGGCACAGGCGGCCATGGCATTCAAGATGCAACCTGATTTCCCGATGGTTGGCGATTCAGCATCATCCCTACTGCAATTGACAAATTCATTTCCTGCATCCACAACACCTGGCACCTCCGCCGCCACTGCCACTTCCACCTCCACTCTCCCCAGTCACGAGGATGTGATCGGAGGGAACGTTGATGCTAATCTGTGGGGCCTCAACGACATAGACCTCAGCAACACGTTCTTTGAAGACCTCGACATGAATTTCAATTTTGCTAGTCCCTCGACCTTCGTTGCCTTGCTACCTGCCGCATCCTCCGCCACCTCGCTACCTGACATGTCGTTCACCCCCCCACCCACCACATCATTCGCCGCCCCTGTATCTATCATGACATTCGCCACTTCTCTATCTGCCGCGTCATCTGCTGCCCCCATTTCCTCCATCAATCCCACCATCATTTCACTGAACAATGCTGAGGGTTACCGTCCTCCTCGGCCTCCGCCACTCATTCCCAGTCACGCAGAATCCCAGCGCACCAGCCGTGCTGCTGTGAACTTCTTCCAATCTGGCAGTCCGTCTGTGCAAACTACTGACGACTCTGACTCTGACGCTGCCACCACCACCCTCATTGCAAACCTGAACCTGACGAAGCATAAGACTCCCACACTGGACAACAGTTCTGAAGAAACCGACCCGAAGTTTTGGTTCTCCACGGACCCCACCACCAGCACCTCCTCAGGTCTATCTGCCAACAAATCATCTCACAAACACGCGCGGACCATGGCATCCGACCGCTTCAACACTCAAGACATGTCTACTTCCATCATCACAACCATGAAGGCCATTCGAGAACAACAAACAGTTGAGCACCGTGTTGATCACCACGAAAAGAAGGTGGCGCAAGTAGAGCGGCTTGCTGACAAGAAGGAACAACGTGATCATGAGTGGAACATGTTGCAGCAGCGTCGGGAGCATGACTTGCTCATGCTCACGCACCAGAAAGGTTTGGCTGACACTGAACTTCACAAGATGGAAGTTGAGCTTGAGATATTGAAGCATTGAGAGCGAGCCAACATGAGTGGTCGAAGTCATGTAGAGCCTGAGTGTGGTGAGGGTGATGAATTTATGACACAGTGAATTTCGTATTTACAACTCTGCTACTAGTCAAGTTGGGTAACCTATTGATAGTATTTGTTCCTATGTCATAAAATACTATCTGTATATATGTCCAATCAATCAGACTGTTACTACAGTTGTTGGAGTAAGTGCTGCATGAGTGAGTGACGGTGTTGCTGCCCTGGTGTTCTCCTTTGTGCTTCCTCATTACCTTCCTCCTCCTCCTCCCCTTCCTCCTCCTCTTCTTCCTCCTCTTCACCATCCCCCTCCTCAGGATATTCATCAGCAAAAGATGTTGCTGATGCTGCTATTCCAAGCTCCTCTTCAAAGTCTAGAATCATGTTGTGAAGGATGAGACAGCTCCGAATCCAAGAATTTGCATATTGAAGATCATTGTCTTTCTGAATTTGAATGCGCAAATCATGAAGTGATTGAAATTGACCTTTGAGAGATGCAAAAAAGTGTTCTGAATGGACTTGCACCTAGAAAACAAAATTAGCTATGAAATTATCATATACAAATATACATACTTTGGATAGATGGAAGTTGAAAGTCTTCTGAGATC
>JBBPRQ010001037.1:0-10660 GCA_038093095.1 Boletus insuetus | reverse complement strand
TTAGACTTAATCTACTTGGTAACATACATTGTCTTAGTTAGTTGTTTTTCTCGAGCCAAGTACATTTAAGTCATTTAAGTCATCATTAAACAAATTGAGGTTTTCCTGATGCTTCTAATTTTTCATTGTCAACACATGTTAAATTGAGAAATGGAACTGTCTGGACCACAAGTTATTGCATATCTAATGTGTTGGGGAGACCACATATGTTCTCATCGATATGTTCCATTATACTGGTTGGCACTCCAATCCCGATTAACAATGGAGTTTGAAGAACTAAGGAGAGAAAGAACTGTGTAAGCATTAGAGCTTTAAATTAAGTAATAACAAACCTATTAGGTTCAACAGTGATTCATCAGATAGATCATATCTGTTGGAAGACAGATTGCAGACAGCAGGGAGCGAGACAATGGAACCTGAAACAGAAGATATAGAGATACAATGTAAAATAAAGCTACCATTTATCATTTTCTAATGAGTTGTGATAGGAGGTAATCAGTCTTGATGTCTGTAAAAACAGGCATCTATTTGCATGTTCACAGATCAAGGATTATATTTGTTGAGGAGTTGAACTTGATGAATACTCATTCTTCTCATTTGTGGTGGATGCCTACGAAGAATCAATACCAAATACATATAGAAGTCAATGAAAATAAACATGAAGAACAAACCTCCGAACAAACTAGTCACACACGGCTAGGACGTGTTCCAAATCAACGGAGTCATTATCTCTCAGATCATCTGAAATATCAAATACACTATCGGGTGGTGTGATCATCCAGACACAATACTCATTCAAATATCGTAGGACCTTTTTTTCCCAATCTGAGAGATGAAAGCATGCAAATGTTGTATTTTGCATCCATGCTGGCCTTGTTGTGACCGTGGCACCATTTGCAAGATATCAAAGAGGAAAATGCATCATTTAATGAAGCATATGACAATTTCTACTTGTCTGCCACACAGGTTGAACTGGACATCCTATCAGGAATTCAGTATCATTACGACTATAGAAATGTGGTGACTGCTTGATGGGAGGAAGAAGGCGATTTACCTGATGGAAATGCACAACAATGAGAACCTCCAAGTACATTTGAGAACAACGATGAAGAAATAAATTTGGAGACAATGGTCGTTGATAGAGATGTAGCTCTAACAGAAGATGACCTGCGAAATTACAAAGAGTCTCAGAAGAATCTTTGGGAAGAAAGGCATGGAAAGCTTGCCATGGCTATTGCTCAATTGAAAGGTCTACTTGTTGACAAAATAATGGAATGGGAATGTCAAACTACAAATGTCAGTATTGCTCATGGCGACAATTTCCAAAAACTACACACATGGCAGTCAGAGATGGCTTCCATTGTCAGTGAAGTGAATAGCAATGTTGATGAAGACATTGAAGGAGATAGAGACAACAATGGGGAGGTTGGTGTTAACAGGCAGGAGACTATGGACGTGGATGAAGAACAGTCACAAACCACAATAGAAGGAGGAGTTGAAAATATTGGCAAATTGATGTTGGGAGTCGAGAGCGAAAACAAACCCATGGAAGTACAAGGACTGCTACAGGAACAACGGCGCACCTACGATATCGTTGACTGGCATCTAAATGAGATGTTGAATGGAAACAAACCTCAGCAACTTCTGATGATTATCCCAGGAGAGGGTGGAGTAGGAAAGTCCAAAATGATTCAAACAATCATGGAGAATTTCCATTGGTGGGGAGCAGCACATTTGCTGGCCAAAGCTGCATACACAGGAATTGCAGCCTTGATCATTGATGGGAAAATGTTGCATGTGATTTGTCAAATTCCACTCAATGGATGAAATTGTTCTCGAAAGTCCAATCAGAAGCTCACACAGTTTTGGCAACACAGAATCTACTTAATCATTGATGAAAAATCTATGCTTTCATGCAAGTTCTTCGCCTGTATATCGTCATCCATAAGCTCTGCCAAAACACTTGCAGGTGTATCAGTATCAGATCTACCTTTTGGTGGAGTCAATGTCATTCTCGTTGGCGATTTCCACCAATTTCCCCTGGTCACAGGATGACCGCTATATTGGCCTATAGATCCTTTGAAAGATGATGGGGAAGAGCAACTCGGCCATTCGTTGTATGAACATTTTTTGACAGTTGTACGTCTCACACACCAAGTATGTGTCATTGACGAAGAGTGGCTTGACTTGCTGCGGCACATTTGAAATGGTAGCTGTCGAGCACATCACCTACAACTCCTTTGATCCCTCATTGTTACAGATAATCAATGTCCTGCCTTTGATTTCAATTTACATCCCTGGAATGACACCATTCTAGTTACACCTTGACATGCAGTTCGTCGACAATGGAATGCAGAAATGGCCATCAAATATTGTTGGGAAATGGACATTAATTATTCATATGTCCTGCTTACGATACAGTAGGCAATCAGCCAGTTACTTTCTCAGAGTGGTTCTCCATTGCATTCAAACAATCATCTCATGGATCGAAAATTGATGAACAAGGAGGGCTCCCAGATGAGGTTACCATGGGAATTGGGGTGAAGGTGATGGTGATGTACAATGTTGAAACAGACCTTGACATCACAAATGGAGTGAGAGGCAAAATAATCCAAATAGTGCTAAGTGAACATGAAACTGCTTTCTCCCCATTGCAATCAATCATTCGATTGGAGCATCCTCCTGCCTACATCCTTGTCAAAATGAAGTCAATGAAGATGTCTCATCTAGAAGAACTGGAGGAGAACATAATTCCTATTATTCCAATGGAACGTACCTTCACCATGACCCATGAAAATCAATGCAAGACAGTCAATTGAAAGCAATATCCTCTTACAACCACATACTGTAACGCTCGCCCTTATTGCGGCCATATTGCTGACCCGAATGCCGACACTACAAGAAATTTCACTATACTTCACTTTCCTAATCATTGCTAATCTATTACAGAAATACCGAACATACTGTTCAACCATTGTCAACACCAATCACGTGACCCTTGTCACATGATCTAGTCACATGCCATCACGTGACCCTTGTCACATGATCTAGTCACATGCCATCACGTGACCCCAGTCACATGATCTTATCTCTTATCTTGGCTATGCACCTCATGGCGACCACATTGCATTCTTATCATCGCCTCATGCTTTTCCTCTTGACTCACTTTCCCTTATCAGCCAATAGCAATAACCACTCTTATCTAGAGCCTATAGCATAAGTCCCTCTTATCTCTCTTATCGCCTCATGGTACCCAGTGACCATACTATTAACTACTTATGGTTAGTCATAGCCTCTAGCATAGCTTGGTCTGTGCACGGTCTCTCATAGTATATATAGTCGTACTTATAGTAGTACAGACCTTAGTCTTATTCACCTTTTGTTATTTCCTCTTGAAGTCCCTTCTTGGGCACTATCTTGCCATTGCTATAAATCCTCTGTTGTCTTAGGATCACATATCCTACTAGACCTTGACGCCGAGTTCCTTTGTAAAGTACAGCCGGAACAAGGGTCGTTACATTGAAGACTCAAGGGTCGTTACACCACCCATGAACCCATGGGTTTTATATTTCATGGGTACTACCCATGAGTATATGGGTTCATACCCAAGGGTTTGCAAGATCTTGGTGTCAATACTATATACACAACTTGAAGAAATTATTGTTTGCATAGCAAAGAAATCCACACTTTTAAGCACATTTTATGTCACTGTACAGTGGGAGAGCTTACTATTGGACTGTAGGCACTGTAACTGGCTGTACAGCATTGCACAGTTACTTGACAATGATCATTCAGTCTCAGTCCCAGTCCAGCCTTTTGTAGTTGCATTCTCAGTCTTTCAGATTTTGAATGATTTGATAGACTGATAAAAGACTGGTTGCAACTGGTCTTTTTGAAGACTAATTACATAATACTATGACCCCTTATCTACCCTATTTTTCCTAGATTATTCCATATTTATTTGGAATTTCTTCACCCACATTTAGTTTTTCCATGACATTTATAACATGTCACCTAGAAATGCGCATATCTCAGCCATCTGTTGGCCAAACTGGCTGACTAAGCACTCCATCTTTAGCCAGGGGTCGGTACTACAATTCCCCAGCCATGACGAAGCCTCAACGTGATGCCATCATCTCCTAAAGAGTGGTTCATCGAAGGACTGGTTTTCTTCAGTCCAGTCTGGTCTTTTAAATACTAACTGAGATCCATTACTAGCTGTCCCTGTGATTGTCAATAACTGTTGTATCACTTCCAGAAAGTTTTGATCATGGTTGGTGATGTATAGTTATGTACATGATGTCATGGAGTTATTAAACTTAGATAGATGTGGATACATAACCCAATAGTTGTCTTGAAGATGTTCCTTATTGAGAGTGACTATGTTCACAAATGACATGGATATAGGCATGGGTATATGTGGGTATAAGACCCATGGGTTATGGGTCTATGGGTTGTCCTGATGCAATCCATACCCATACCCATACATACCCATTGTAACAACCCTTATTCCCACTATACCTTTATGAGGGAACTTGTGACATTGTGAGTCTAACCAATAGTAGGATATGTGATCCTAGAGGCAACAGAGGATGTATTATCAATGAAGAGGAAGTAACAAGGGGACAGAACAAGAGGAAAGAACAAGGGGAAATAACGAGAGGAAATAACAAGATGAAGAAGACTAATGTAACGACCCTTAAGTCTTCAATGTAACGACCCTTGTTCCGACTATACCTTACGAAGGAACTTGGTGTCGAGGCTAGTAGGATATGTGATCCTAGACAACAGAGGATGTATTATCAAGTGAGAGGAATATCCAAGGAACAATAAGGGGAAACTTTCAGGTGAATAAGACTAAGGTCTGTACTACTATAAGTACGACTATATATACTATGTGTGACGACCCTTGAGTCTTCAATGTAATGACTCTTGTTCCGACTATACCTTACGAAGGAACTTGGCATTGAGGTCAAGTAGGATATGTGATCCTAAGACAACAGAGGATGTATAGCAATCAAGTAAGAGGAATAACAAGGTAATGCCCAAGAAGGGACTTCAAGGTGATGCCCAAGAGGGGACTTCAAGAGAAACTAACAAGGGGAAACTTTCAAAAGGAACTTTCAGGTGAATAAGACTAAGGTCTGTACTACTTATAAGTACGACTATATATACTATGAGAGACCATGCACAGACCAAGCTATGCTAGAGGCTATGACTAACCATAAGTGGTTAATAGTATGATCACTGGGTATCATGAGGCGATAAGAGAGATAAGAGGGACTTATGCTATAGGCTCTAGATAAGAGCGGTTATTGCTATTGGCTGATAAGGGAAAGTGAGTCAAAAGGAAAAGCATGAGGCAATGATAAGAATGCAATGTGGTTGCCATGAGGTGCATAGCCAAGATAAGAGATAAGATCATGTGACTAGATCATGTGACAAAGGTCACATGATTGCTGTTGGACAATAGTTGATAGTATGTTCAGTATTTCTGTAATAGATTAGCAATGATTAGGAAAGTAAAGTGCACCAAAAGTTCAAGTAGTGTCGTCATTCGGGTCGGCAATAGAGCATTATAAGGGCGAGCGTTACAACTAAGGTCTGTACTTCTATAAGTATGACTATATATACTAAGAGAGACTGTGCATAGACTAAGCTATGCTAAAGGCTATACTGACTATAAGTAGTTAATAGTGTGTCCACTGGGTACCATGAGGCAATAAGAGAGACTATTGCTATAGGCTCTAGATAAGAGCGGTTATTGCTATTGGTTGATAAGGGAAAGTGAGTCAAGAGGAAAAGCATGAGGCGACGATAAGAATGCAATGTGTTTGCCATGAGGTGCATAGCCAAGATAAGAGATAAGATCATGTGACTGGGGTCATGTGATGGCATGTGACTAGTTCATGTGACTAAGGTCATGTGATTGGTGTTGACAATGCTGAACAGTATGTTCGGTATTTCTGTAATAGATTAGCAATGATTAGGAAAGTGAAGTGTAGGAAAATTTCCAGTAGTGTTGGCATTAGGGACCATTATAAGGGCGAGCATTACACCTATACCCATAACCCACTGTGGGTTACCCATATCCATGCAGATCTCTAATGGTGCTGAGCTTCAAGATGATGTGAAGCCTAAGTGGGTCTCTCCTATCCTAGGTACAACAAGGTGCTCACTAGGGACTCAGAGGAATGATGTGTAGAACTAGCTTAAAGGAAAATACAGGCAAGCGAAGCTAGACTATTTATATGGTAGGCCCCTGGTCTGTGTGAGAGATAGAAAAGGAAATAAAGGAGTGGAAGCCCAAAGGTGTTCTGTCTCTGTACAAGTAGATCTCACTGCTGCGCATCAAGATCTTGTCTAAGATATAGTGTGCAGCACAATATGAAATACAAATGGAGTTCCACAATGAATGAATTCTGAATAAGGCAATATGGAATGGAGTCAGAAAGAAAGTCTATATAGGGTATTGGGGGCAGGGCGCTGTGTGAGTCAGAAAGGGAGGGAGATCAGGAAACATATCTAATAATGTGGAGGACAACTCCACTATGAATACAACTGTGTACAGTGAGAGAATGAGTCTGTGGATGAGAGAGCAAACAAGAGTAATGAGAAAATGAGTACCCCCTTAGTAAACCATAACACTGTACAGCTCTGCACAGACTGGACAGAGGGGGACCCTACTGTGGCAATATCAGAGATTTGCTGATGTGCTCCAGCAACTAACTGGGTGAAATGACCAACTATCCAATCAAGGACTAAAGGTGTTCAATAGACTATGTGATGTTGACAAGCAATGAGTAGCATCTCTGGACTAGGGCAATGTCAATGGTCAATGGCTTCTAGCCTTTGATTGAAGAGTAGGGAACTCCTAGTACAATGAGGAGAGGACTCCAAGAGAACAAGACTAAAGTACTCTACGCTAAAGTACTCTGGGTATTTATACTATAGGAAATCATGCACAGACCAAGCTGTGTACTACTGAGCTATCTATGCTATTGGCTATCCTATATGGTAAGTATATGAGGCAGTGCTTACTGATAAGAGTTATTATTGTCATTGGATGATAAGAGATTGGTGAGTCAAATGGAAAAGCATATAAGACACATGTAAAGGCTATGCAGGTAATGAGGTAAACATGTGTTGTCAATGAGGCAAGTCATGTGACACTATCTTGATAAGGTCACATGATGCGATAAGATAAGCTATTGAGCTAGAATCAATGCAAGGAAAAAGAGAAAAAAGAGAAAAAGACACTGTAAATTGGCAAATGTTACACTGGAGATCAGAGGCAATCTCCATTGGTTTCGCTATTCTGTGCTGCTGCTGCTGGGACCAGATTCACTGGCATTGCAGAGGGTGTGTGGGCATCCACCGTTGCTGACCCATTGTGATACATCCTCTTGTGAAGGCAGAATGAATCCTCTGCCTCCTCATCCATGTGAGAATGATTGGCCTTTGTAATGACACGCAGCTTGGGTTGCTTGGGTTTTTGTTGGCCTAGAATGGGTGGCACTGTACATGTCACAGCTTGAGTGGGATTGATGGCAGCAGTTGGGGTGAAAATAACAGGAAGGAGGGATGCATCCACTGTCATGGAGAGCTCTGAAGAAGGGTTGGCAATGGTGAGGGTGGCAGGAGGGAGCATGGATCTAGTTACTGTCTGCTTGGCCTAAGCAGAGGGATGAATGATGGTTATTCTCGTTGTTTGACCTTTCTCAGTGGGGGAGTCAATGGTGGTATCAGTGGTGTGAAGACCTATGGCCGCAGCAGTTAAGGCAGGGGGGACAGGGAGCATAGATGTTACTGCTGTTTGCTCACCCTGTGCAGAGGGATGGATGACAGATGTTCTCATTGCTTGATCTTTCTTAGTAGAGGGATCACTGGCAATATCAGTGGTGTGAGGCCCCTCTTTGGCTATGACCATCTTGTAAGACTCTTTGGGACACAGCACAATGGGCTGAGGTGGAGTATCTATTACAAATGTCCTGTACATGTCTTCTACACCTCACAGATGCCACCTCTTTACTCCTTTCTCATTATCTGATCATCAACTATTCACCCTGCATGAATCAACCCCAAGAACAGTTGAAGAATGGTTGAAGAATGATTGATGAACACTTGCCTTATATGGTAATTAGCCCCTATCTTATGCAACAGTAGAAGAACAGTTAACCATTTAACTGTTCTCTTTCATTCTCTAGGTATACCCTCATTGCTACTTTCCCACAAAGCCCACTACTATCCCACAATATTGATCTTGAGGCTAGACACTCCTAACTCACACAAACAATGCATCATGGTTGCCTCATGCTCTCTATCTAACACATGCATGCACAGGTATGTTTATCCACCAGTCACACTGCAACTCATGTTGCCTCATAGTACCTAGTAGTACCAGCTCAATATCTAGTATAGTATACATAGATAAGCACTGTATGGTCTGTGCATTTGTACTAGTAGTATAAATACTATGAACTAGTAGAGCGAGACTCTCTAGTCTTGTTCCCCTGGAGTTTTCCCAAACTACCATCTCGCTTGACTACACCTAGTGCTCTAGTTCTCAAACACTAGACCCTTTGGTGGGTTTGGTCATTTTATTAGAACAAGACTACACTAACCATTGAAGCCTAGCTACCTTCAACAGGACCCCTTACCCTTATCACCACTATCTTGATTAATTGACCAGTAGGTCATTGATAGGCTGTTACTGTGACTCTATTGACCCTGCACTCTGGTAGTGCCTTACTATCACATCTCTGACATCTTCAACTACATCATTGCAGGAAGGACTAGCCTTCCACCATTGGCATCACCTCATAGAGAAGCAGGACCCTCAACCTTCCTGGATGTCTTCCATCTAGTACCGGAAGAAGCAGTTCAATCAGGCTCATATAACCTAAATGACTACAATCCATCTGACTATGAGGTCCAAATAAAGAGAGAGGATCAGGAGGAACCCCTACAGGTCGTTAAGTCCAATATCACTCTGGGCACAAGTCCGACAGAGGTCTGGTAGCTAGAAATGGAATTAGAGATAGGGACCGAAGTCCAGTATGGAGGTCACAGAGACGGAGGTCATGGAGGTTACAGATGGATGAGGACATTGGCACAGGACTTGTATGTCATGCTCTTGTCTAGTCCTTGTCCTTATATTTCAGAGGGACAGAGGTACGAGATAGGAAGGAGTAATTAGAGAGTAGATGGAAGAGTTGAGGAGATGAGGCTCAGAGGAGAGAGACTAAGTTGAACTTTGAACTGAGGAGTATGGTACACAGAGGTCGGGTTTATATACTATGAGGAATGGATCAGAGGTTGGAAAGAGAACAAAGAACAGAGTATACTCAGAGAGGCTATGTACAGAGGTATGTAGGGTCAGTATTGGAGGACCCTTGTGGAGTAGGGTTGATAGGGAACCCCTACACAGAAAATGTAGGTGTAACTACTAAAGGAAATAGTCAGAATTAAGATAATTAATTAGTATGGATCTCTGAGACAGAGGGCGGATGAACTCTGGGGATGTCCAAACATGATGACAATGGAGGTGGGATGAATGTGACTGGAGATGTTGATAGGAGTTTTGGGGATATGACAGTGCCCCCTCATTAAGGCTGAGCCCACAAGGCCATCTAAGCATCATGCACCAAAGCAACTGTGGAGATCCATGGTCCACTCCACTATCCTAAGTGAATTAGAGTTGTAGTGGGGTCTAAAAAGAAGACATAAAAATAAGGGCAAACCCAGAGTTGTAACTCATTCCCTATCCCCTCACTTCACCAGTCCCATTTGCCAAGTACCCATGTCTGCATGTGCCCATCCCAATTCCCTTGCAGCTCACATCACTGAGCTCAATGCTCAGGCTGCACAACTGCAGCAGGAACAAGAGGAGGAAGAGGAGTGCCTCTGCAAGGAGGAAGAAGAATGCAAGTGGTGCAAGGTGGAGGAACGTGCCAAGGCCGTGGAGGAGCGTGCACACAAGGAGTGCAATATCAAGGAGACGGTAGAGTGTAAGGTGAAAGTAAAGGAGGCCCAGGAGAAGGGCAAACGAAAGGCAGGGAAGCAGGTGAGTAACCCAAGGTCACACAGAGAGAGTCCAGCTAACCACCATTAGTCCAACCTGATAGAATTAACATTGGAGGAAGAAGACAGATCATCAGAGAGGGGTCGGAGCAACCAGTTGGAGATGATGCAGATGTGGTGTGACTGATGCATCAAGAAGGCATTCCCATGCTGGAAACCACCCTCTGGGTGGAAAGGGATGGCATGTGAGGAATGTGTGAAGGCACATATTACATGAAAATGAAGTCACAAAGAGGACAATGTTGTTCTTACAGGATTTAGATGCTGGATTTGCTAGGGGAAAATCCTATGCTATCAATCCTCCAGGCCCAATCTAGTTATAAGCTGGTGATAGGACAACTCTACCTACCAGATCAAACAGAAGAAATAAAAGAAATAAACTACTGAGTGAGTGAGAAAACTTAACTAATTGGATCCCTGGTTGTTCTTCCTTTCCCGATTATTAATCAAGGTAAAAGGGTTGGCTTTGATCCAAGCTATTATAGGTTCTAAAGGTATAAGGAATTTCTAGACTATTCCTAATGATAGAGGCTAATGTGTTACTAGATGTATCTAGCTAAAGAAGTGTAAAGATTTG
>JBBPRQ010001036.1:0-10671 GCA_038093095.1 Boletus insuetus | reverse complement strand
GGAGTTCTTGGAGCACGAACATTCCTGGCTCCAGTCTGCATGCTCTTGATCGACAAAGTCACCAATCGTGCAAGCCGACAAACTCCGGAAGAAGCACAAAATACACTCATCCTCCCCT
This sequence comes from Boletus insuetus, assembly GCA_038093095.1. Classification (NCBI taxonomy): domain Eukaryota; kingdom Fungi; phylum Basidiomycota; class Agaricomycetes; order Boletales; family Boletaceae; genus Boletus; species Boletus insuetus. The sequence goes on along the minus strand of JBBPRQ010001036.1, from coordinate 10,553 downwards.
CGTCGTTACTACGGCATTTCGACCGGCCACTGCAATTATTCGTGCGTCTGTCCAGTTCAACAGCCTAAAGAAAGCTAACAACGTATTACAGGTACTCACAGAAGTATTGAAGGAATGCTTGCGGCTTAGATCCCAACTTTTGACTCCAGAAAACAAAGTGCCTGCAATGTTGGATTATCCTCGGTAAATATCGCATACACTTCTGTCCGTTTTTTGCCGCGCTTTGTTGAAAATACGCTGTAGGGATGGCGAACACTCTTTGTCTACGTCTGCTACACTGAAACGCCGCATACAAGCACTTGTTTTATTTGTGAGCACGTCCTTGACACCATTCGAGCCGGACGCGCCCACCAGCGGAGAGGGCGGTAACACCACCGACGTTATCACCCATCTCTTGGATCTCGCCACGCCTCCGACTGGCGACGCCCCGGAAGACGACGTGGTGGCAATCGTTTCCGCGGCTCAGAGTGCCATCGAGCGCATCATGAACGTCATTTCTGCCAGAGAATTCTTGACTGCAAGTCGCATGATGTTGGCGTCCGAGGACACGAAGGTGCGTTTATTTTGTTCTACCCTCTCCTTCGATCGATGTGGACGGACGAGCCTCTTCTTAGGTCAAAGCCGGAGCGCTTGGCGTCGTTTCCGCCAGGATCCTGCTGGTCGCCGAAAGGTTGCGCGAAGAATGTCAAACGACGATTATTGAACTCATTGGCCTCATTCGGAACGTCATTGAACGCCAATCCACTGGTCCCTTGGTCGAATCTGCACTCGCAGCGCTGAATGCGCTGGGGTCCACGTGTTGTGATGGAGAAGAGATGACGCTCCTGTCGACCTTACCACACGTCCTCAAGGTGGTGCGATCCCGGACGCCTGCCGCAGCAGCGGCGTCGGTTTTGCCATACTATATATGTGTTGTGCTGGTCATGGTCGTTATAGATATTGTGTAATATATGTAGTCCAATGACTAGGACCCGGTCGATGACTGATGCTCACTGCCTGCGAACGCACGCGGCCAATGGGAGCCTGTACGTTTTTTTGACGATCGCGATGGGATTACATTGGTATAGAATCTGACATACCGATACACGATCCGTACATACACCTGATTTGAACGCAAACCTCTTGACTGTCCCAAGAAACATCAGTGTGCCCCAGTCTTAATTCCTAAGCCTCGGAATCCATCCATATTACTCAAGTCTCTGCTTCTTCACATTCGGGGGCTTCGTGATTTCTCCGTCGACTTCCATTCGGTCCCGTCGAGGCCGCAAGGCCTTTCTTGCGTCGTAATCCCCTATATTCCCAGCGTCCGAAAACAGTGGAGCTGAATACCTGCCCCATTCAAGTAATGATGGCCGCTGCTTGGGATTAAGCGCCATCAGGTCCTTCGCAAACACCCTGAAAGATTCGTCTTCTTTTCCGAACCTACCAAGCAGGGACAGAAGAACACGCCCGCAAGCCCATCGGTCTGCCTTGATTGGACTGTGCCTCCTCTCGACCTCGGGGACCGTCCAACCTTGTGTTCCGCACTGGTCATCGACGTCCTCGTCCTCTACTCGCATTGCAATATCGAAGTCGATGATTTTCAAGTTGAAGTTATTGTCGACAACAAGGTTGTCCGGCTTGATATCCCTGTGAGCGATATGGTGCTCGTGAAGATACGTGACACCCTTGATGAGGCCCAGGCAGACTTGCAAAACCTTGCTTTCAGGAATGGCTCGGAAACCAACGTGATCCTCGACGGTGGTCATTTTGGGTAGAATGGCCCACCCGTTGAATGAATCGACCAACGAGATGACATGGTCAGACTTGAGTGGGATAGTATTGAGAAGTCTGAAGATCTCGAGCTCGTTTGATTTCTTCCGAACTTTCTTTGCAGTGAATTCCTTGTTCGAGTTCGTGGGTTGATACACGGCGAGAATATGATCTGGCATCTGAGGTCGAGTGTCAGCATGGCGAATAAGTGAAGAGTTGCCAGGACCCTGGAAAGTGGCGCCCATTCGCTGCCGCTGGCATCCACGAAGACTTCCGGTTTCACCTCATACCCATGTGCTCTAAGTTGTGCGTGGCCACTGGCATCTCCATCCCCTCCGCCTGCACCGTGATCGTCATTGTTATCTGTACGACGACACTTCCTGCTGCCATGACCGGTCGGGTTCATGGTGTAGAATGACTTCAACTGGCAAGCATTGATCCTACTATGGAGCTTGCCTATTGCGTCCTTCACGGTTGAGTCTTGGTCTCGGTCTAATTCTACGGAAAGAAGGTTGTACAAGTAGCGTGCGAACTCGGCGCAACCATGCGGGCCATTCAACGACAATCGCAGTTCGTTGTAATAAACCTGCGACGGCCGAGCCTGAGAGTTGATTATCACATTAGAGTACAACATACCATTTCATCGTTCTGGTTCTGAAATAAAGTATAGCGAATGGCGGTGCCATCGTCCCAAATAAAGACGGCACAGAGAACGAAATTCTTCTCCCTGAACGTGCTCACGAACTTGTTCGCGAAGCGGACGATAAAAGCCCCCGTCGTAAGCATCCGGATAAGATCCATAGGCCATGAATGCTGTGATGTCGAGTTGACCTCCACAAGCAGCAGATGAAAAGTGGACTTTTAGATCAAAAAGTCACTCCTAGGACAATACTGACGTAGTTCATTATCATTATCACGTTTCACAACAACAGTGATAGGCCATTTTTTGTCCCTGCAAAGACCATGAACATGGAAGGGGGCAAGCAAGTGAGCACTTACCTCAGAGCGACGGCCGTCCTGTTCTCCGACTCAAAGAATATCGGGTCAAAGAACATCGAGTCCATAATATGTCCCTTTAAGGGACATCTACAAGACCCGGTCGTTTGCCAATATTTTTGCCACTCTTTAGACGCCATGTGATATGCGGTATCCATCACCTCCGATAGGCTAGCAACGCGCACTTCCTCCTGAGATTCGTCTTCGGCGATTGGGTCCTCGGCACGCCGAAAATATATTCCAGGAGCGTCTAACGTGCACAATTCAGGCGGCTACGCTGACCGTCAAAATCGGACAGCAGACAGACAAATTAAGGAAACAGCGCACATTGACGGGAAGACATGGCTTTCTGGCCAAATTCTTCTCAAAAGTCGTAACAAAGTTTGGGATGTCCGTGTTTTGAGCGTTCTCTATCCGGTTCCTTTGAATATCAGACTGTTCGAACTTTCCCCAATTCCCCACTTTAAGAAAGATATCCTTGTAGTCTTGTAAGCGGTCGCCACCAAGAATTGGTTCCTGAACTTGGGGACAGCGTATTCGTCAGATATCCTGAGCCAGAGCAAGGAGATGTCAGAAACACTCACCGGGGGTCGGGCTATCTCCAGAGGCGGAAACGTCGACAACAAGCAAATGCTCGAGAACTGGCACACCCAGGAAATTGGGCGCCAAAGCGGACCCTTGGAGTGGTTCCCCGTCACCCATCTTGTTAAGACTCTTCCGTAGTTCATCATCGGCTCCCGATATCCTGAATAAGCGTAGAGTATCTGCGTCCACGTTGCGAAGAGCCACTTGGTTCTTGTTCTTGATGGCCTCTTTAAGGTCGCAGATGGTCTCCAACCGGGAACTCTCGACCTCGAAGCAGGAGTCGAGAGTGACCCCTCGTAACCAACAGACGATTTTCGGCGCATCTGAAGAAGAAAAACAATAATCATTTGCGAGGACCAGCTCGGATCACATCTGCTACATACCCACTATGACATGGATGTTGTATTTGGATGGCGGTTCCGAGAAAACTTCTGATAACTCTTGGTCCCCCTCCAAGAGCTTCCCATCCTTCGAGAGGATGAGTTTGCGGAGATGGTCCTCATAGGGTTCGGATACTGGATCCTTGGGCTTATAAAGACGGAGAGTATCTACATCCACGTCACGAAAAGTAATTGGCTTCTTGTTCTTGATGGCCACTTGAAGGTCGGAGACGGTCTCCGTCTTTGAAATCGTCACCTGGAAGATCGCTTTAGGATTTTGGGAACGGACCCAACAAATGAGCGTGAGCACATCCATGGATGGTTGTTGTCTGGCCCAGTGAGGTCAATTTCCCCTATCTACACGGCCACCGCTCCAACGGACGGCGCGAGCAAGGTACTACGTACCGCCCGCCCACCCGCAAGCGAAAGAGAGGAAAACGATGAGAATGAAAGAAGACAGTACGAGTACAATGAGTGCGTGGTGTGAGCGAGCGAGCGAACGAACAAAGAAAAAAAGAGGAAGAAAAAAGAGACGATGCGAGACGACACAGACGGACGCCGGCCCTGGACGAGATGGTGAGCAAGCGTTGATGCTAAGAGCATCCCGGACTCGGACGCTGGACGGCGAGAGTGTGGTGAGCGTGTATCCGTGGGCGAGAATCCGGCCGATCCGACAACAACAACAACGACCGTCACTGCTGCACCTCTAAGTCTGGTGAGCTCCGAGTCGTTGTTGTCGACCTCCTGCGATTTCGCCGAGGCCACGCTTTCTCCCTATGTTCACGCCGGGCTGCGTAGATCGCGTGGAGAAGGGCAGAGTGGCCCTATCTATCTAGTTTTTTTGATGTCCAACGCAGACGGTCTGCGGTGCGGTAAAGACTCTTAGAGAAACCCTCTGCTTGCTGCCGAAGCTGACTTGAACGCTCATCACCATCAAGGTTACTTATGATCTCCTCCACGGATATAGTCAATCGTGCCCTTCAAAACATGATCGTCCTCCTTTGTGATGTTCGCGCTGGAACGGCCCTCCACGAGCTGCGAATGTAAACGCACAGGTGGATATCGCGCCTCGCTGACCTTGCCACCCCAGTCGAAATCCAACAGCATGACCTCGTCCTTGACGATCATGATGCATGGCGGTCGCAAATCGCCGTGTACAAACTCATCCTTGTGCATATTGCTGACTATATCTTGTAGGGTAGTGATCCACTTGACTTGGACGGCAGGACGCAGTCGAGCGCGTGGCGGGGAGTATCAGCGGTTTTTAGTGGTCGTGGAGTTTGTGCACGAGAAACAGAAGTGTTCACCCGAGTGCGTTACGCGGGTTGAATACATTCAAACAGCTTTTATCCTGTTTCCGCGTGGTGCTTGATGAGTGATCTGGGACCCAGACCGTTAATGAGGTAAGCTGTCTTCCAAATCCAAGCAAGGGCACTCTCGAAGAACTTACTTCTTGTCCCAGGTCCAATTTCTTGTATTTGTAGCTCTCCCAGTCGGGCGCACAATCAACGACGACTCTGACATCTTGAACCTGGAGGATCAATAGATGACGGACGCATTGGAGTCTCCAAGGACGCCCATAGAGCCGAAAAGGTATTTACGTGAAGCTTCAAGACGGTTGAAGAAGCCCCCGATTTGGTTGGAAGACATAAATATAAGGGTGAGTTACTCGTTGTACTTGCAATCGGCCCGCCAAACTGAGAAGCCTTCTTTGTCAAAGCTGTTCGCGAGATATTCAGCGACATCAAAGATAAGACAAGAGAGACACACTTGGCGTAGAACCACTCGAGAGCACCACCAGGTCCACGAGTGTCCTTGTTGGAGCATGATGCGCGTTTCCAATCCTCGAGATTGAAGAAGGATGATTTTGATATTAGGGAATCAAGAGGGTTCTTGGCCTTTGGTTCTTCGGGAACGAGGTTGCCATCGTCCTCTTCGTCATCACCCTGCTTCTTTGGCTCCTCTTTCTCCTTCTTTTCCTTTGGTGCAGCAGGGGTGGGTGCAGGTTTTGGCTCCTTCTTGGGAGGACTTTCTCGGTGTATTGGATCTCGCCAAAGATATCCTTCGATTTGGGCTGGTTGACGACTGTCTCGAGGTGGCGGATGGGTGGAGTTCGTGCACGAAAAATGCAAGTGCTTGGGGTATTTTATCCGGTCTCCGCGCGGTGCTTGATGAGGCGCAACCCTACTAACTGCTACATCCACTAGCTTACCATTTTTGGCCATCCGAGTCACGTCATAGACGACACGCATCGCTCGTTCACCCTTTCCTCCAGACTCCCTCGGAGGTAAGATTCCTCCATACATTCCTCACACACTCTTTACTCACTACAATATCTTATATCATTCATTTGGGACCAGGCCAGTTGGCTGCTTGGCTCAGAGTCGGGGGCAACCTGTCACGCTCCCCGGCCGGTTGCCTTCATACAGAAGATTACAGCACTAAACCTACCCAACGGAAGCGAAAGACGAAGATCTAGAGCGTGGCAACGAACCCCCTGGCGACGCTGAGCGAGAAAAAATTTGGTCGAAGAGGCTGTCCGTACTACAAACTTCAAGTAGTAGTCGAGTGGAAGTTTGGAACGATAAAAAGTGGGCCGGCAACGGTTCGATAGCCTAGTACCTCCCGAACTTGTTGCCATCGGTCGAATTGAATGACTTGCCAGTGTCCCGGCCCGGGTCATTATTCGATGACCAGTCACAGTGACGAGATATTGTCTGTGACGGTGACAACTTCCAGCTTTCACTCATTGTTACTTCAGACCTTGGAGCTCATTCGAGTTCGCATGACTCTGATGTGTGGACAATGAAAGAGTTGAGTGGAATTCCTAGCTTTGCAAAGTTGCTAACCTTGCTTTGAAATTAGCGCTAACGTACTATTTTTATTATGAAACGCGGTTGAATTTCCTCGGTCTGCACTTATGTATGTATCCCGGTGGGCCGGTTTTAACGAGGCTCACAAGGCTTCTTATTCATCCCTCTCATGCCCGTTGCCCGTGCAGAAGACCCCAAGGACGCCACAACGGCGTTCACAGCGATCACCCACTCACCTTGTGTCAATGAACAAAAAAATCCTACGACAGTCCTCAGTCCACTAAAGCTCGCCGATCAGACAAACCTACTTCCATTTAGAAAAGTCGTTGCCGTCTTCGCTGGCCTTGCCATCTGTTTCGTCGTCTGTGCCCTTGATTCCGTGATCATAGCAACAGCACTCCCTACCATTTCTGCCCACTTCAATGCTGGTTCTGTCGCTTCATGGGTACCGAGTGCCTACTTGCTCACATCGACAACTTTCCAACCGTTGTATGGCCGGTTCAGTGATATCTTCGGTCGCAAGGTAATGGTGTGTTTTGCACTGTCGGTGTTCATGGTAGGATCCTTGGCCGCTGGGTTCTCGAGGAATTTCATTGAGTTGATTGTGTGGAGAAGCATCGCTGGCGCAGGGGGCGGTGGTATCATAAGTTTGGCACAGATCATAATTTCGGACGTTGTGAGTCTCCGCGAAAGGTATGTCAACAGCCTGTCGTGCTTTGTTTTGTCTCCACAGATTGGTAAATCGATGCTAAGACGGATATATTGCCGTTCAGAGGCAAGTATCAAGGAATTATTGGGGGCGTTATTGCGATTGGGTATGCTATTGGTCCCCCCATGGGCGGCGCCTTGTCCGAGAAAGTTAGTTGGAGGGTTAGTTTCCATTTTGCATCGTGCTCTTATGCTTGGTTCAATTTCAATTTTGGAAATGCAGTGGTGCTTTTGGGTGCACCTTCCCGTCTCGTTGATCGCCATTTGCGTGGTTCTCTTTGTCCTCCCTTTGAAGCCTGTCGAAGGAGATGTAAAGAAGCAAGTGAAACTAGCACTAACTCCCAGATGTTGTCTCAATGTGGTTGTTCTCTTCATGTAGGAAACTCTTGATGATCGACTACCTTGGGGCTGTGCTGTCCCTCTCTGGGTCTGCATTGATTATACTTCCGCTTATATGGGTGAGCAGGAACAGGCCTACAACCGAACCGGATCACCTTGGTCTAACTTGCGCTGATGCTATGAACAGGGAGGGATCACGTTCCCATGGAATTCACCTGTAGTCCTTACTCTGCTGTGCTCCGGCGTCCTAGTCATCCTCTTATTCTGTTTGTGGGAATGGAAAGGCGCGAAGTTGCCCATCGTACCTAGTATGTGCCTCTGATATTCTCAAATTTTCTTTCCTTATGGTTACTTCACTCCTCGATCTTGCAGTGTACATATTCAAGCATGTTACAGTCACCGGTGTGTATATTACCATGTTTGTCAAGTAAGGTTGCGTTTCAACTTTCAGCGAGCATACTCGAGTCACTGACCCTCTCACTGGTTTCCTTTGCTATAGCGGTTTCGTATTCTTCTCGTCACTTTATTACCTTCCACAGTTCTTTGAGGTTGCACTAGGACACTCACCCATACGATCCGGATTGTTTCTGATGCCAGTGTTGGTCGGCCAGACCGTTTCCAGTTGGCTTGCCGTATGCTTCTATATGTCATATTGCCTCGTCGACATTGACGACATGGTTCACAGGGAATGGCTGTAAGCAGTACAGGGAGGTACCGAGTGCGTAAGGTCTCTGTCGAACCAAATATTGGTTTGTGTACAATTTTTGGGACAGACGATTGTCTATGTTGGGTTCGGTATCTGGGCAGTCGGATGCGGCTGCCTTTCGACAGTGACGACATCGACCCCGAAAACGCTCCTGGTATTCTACATGGTCCTGGCAGGTATTGGTGCTGGTCAGGTAAAGAGCCGCTTGTCGGCTGAATTTTCCAGAGCTCATCAAATATACATATTTGTCGTTCAAAAGACGTTCCAAACAACCACTGTAGCTGCTCAAGCGAGCGTCTCAAGACAGGACATGGCCGTCGTGACCGCCCTTAGAAATGTACGTCACATCACTCCTCGTCTTGTCAAAGCAATGTCCAACACCCCCGCTCCAGTTCGTCCGACAGATGGGAGGCACGCTGTCTCTCGCGGTCGGATCGATACTCATGTGTGTCTTGAACCCCGTTCTGTCCAGCGAGACAGGCTAACACCACCGTGGCATGACGACTAGAAATAATACTCTCCGCAGCGCGCTCGTCTCCCTTGGCCTCTCTTCATCCGCGATCAAGACGATTGTCGACAACCCGGCCATCCTCGGCTCGCACACGTCCCCGGCCCGGCTTGCGTCGTTGGGACTCGGACCCGCCCAAGCGACGTACGCGCTCACGCACGGATACACGCGGGGGTTCAAGTATGTGTTTGTGCTTAATGCATGTTTAGCGAGCGTCGCAACGCTCGCGAGCATCTTCATGATCAAGCACAAAGAACTTGTCCGAGGAGACGAGGAGAGGCTTCGAGAGGAGGCGAATCGGCTGTTGGAGGGCAGAAAGGGAAAGGAGAGCCGTCCAGGCATGGAAAAAGGCGAGCGGGATTTAGAGATGGGGAAATTGGTGAGATGAATGTCCTTCAAGTGGGGTCTTGTCGATCACTGATGTGTTTTCAGAAGTGAACCCGTCTCGGTGTATTGTTTTAGATTATCTTCTTGTACGCGTCTAGACATCACCATGACTGGTTAGAGATTTGGGCAAATATATGGCTGATAGACCCAGGTTGGCCAAAAGTATTTCTCACTGAAATGTTATTCGGGAAGGAGTTCCTCGGTTGCTCAGGTTGGACGTTCCCTTAGGCAACGGCAACAGCGTATTCTTTTCAATTACCCGTGCCCTCGGGCATTCCACTGCATTCCGCATGCCCTTTGCGATGCCTCGCCGATAGCATTCCGGGATCCGACGGAGTAAAAAATGACAAGTACCACCACCCAGCTAACGCTGGCCAAAGCCGATGACCACAGACGGAGAGTAGGCAACATGGCCATGACTCCGTGACGAGTCACGACACAAAAAGCCTACCTACACCTTATCTAATCTACTATCATTTACTTGAACTAAATAGGACATCAGTATCTGAGCGGCAGGTGGGGAAACGCGCGACTCACGTTTTTGCCATCCTTCCAGGCTTACCATCAACTTCCAAATCCCAAGCAAGGGCACTCTCGAAGAACTTCTTGTCCTCTTCGTTGTCCAGGTCCAACTTCTTGTATCCGTAGCTCTCCCAGTCGGGCGCACAATAGTAGAGAAGAGCAATGGGCATGGTGAGAAATTTTGTGGCGTAGCCTCCTTCGTCACTAAACAGGATACCAGAGGCCCTCTGCAAGACCCCTTCGCTTGGATGTTTTGGTTAAATTTTGCGTTTTTCGTGCATCATGTTCCAAGTGGGCTTGGCAGTCACTGACAATCCCCAAACGTAACGTTCAACGGGGCTCTGCTCTTAATGGCCAACTTGGCTCGGCTCGCCCCCGATTCCGCTCTTCACAATATTATGCCTATCTTTACCTGAATGGGATCCAATGTCTTTCATAGAGACGATTCATACAGTTTCAAAGTGGTCCAGAATGTGAGTTTCCATCTATCTGTTCTCTGCAAATTAGCTGAATGCGTTGGTGCAGACCATTGATAACATCGTGCCCGTGATGGTGTCGTCCTTGAAGACAAAGCACTTGGACGGCTTTAACTTGTACGTTGGGGCTAGAGATTTCTTGCGCATCTTTACAGACGCGTCCAATCATATTCCTCGCCATCAGCAACAATAGTATGTCCTTTCTCGAAAGGAGTGCCTCTTTTGTTCATCTTGCTCCACTAGCTTTTTCGTGCACCTCACAGGGGTCTCGGAGCACGAACATTCCTGGCTCCAGTCTGCATGCTCTTGATCGACAAAGTCACCAATCGTGCAAGCCGACAAACTCCGGAAGAAGCACAAAATACACTCATCCTCCCCTCG
>JBBPRQ010001035.1:0-10679 GCA_038093095.1 Boletus insuetus | reverse complement strand
TAAGAGCTATTAGTGCTATAGGACGATAAGCATACCTGTGCTATGATGTCATAGATAGGGTCACGTGACTAGTCATGTGACATACCATGTGTTTGTCTGGAGCGCATAGCCATACTGATCAATATCATGGGAGAGTAATGGCCTGCGTGGGAAAGTAAGCAAGTGGAGCATTAGGATAAGAAGTGTAGTGTGTCTGTAGTGGATGCGACACTTGTGTCTTTTCTGGTTGAAACAAGGCCTAGAAAAATAGGGAAAAATATAGGAATGTAACAGGTACTTGTGGGGGCGTCCACACAAGGATCAAGGAGACTGGGCTGAGACCAGTAGTTCAAGGGTTCAAGGAGGCTGGGCTGAAACCAGCGGAAGGTGAGGCAAGAGCAATAGATTGTATGTGGTACAAGAAGACAAAGGAGCTCAAGCGTGGGGAAACGCTAGAGCAGTATCTATGACTTATATATGTTGGATATACAAGCGTTAAGGGCAGGCATAGAAAAGAATAGAAACAGGTGGAAGAGATGATGACTAAGTAAGTAGAGACTGTCAGGACGCCGGCGGGAAGAACACATGAGAGGAATGTGTCATCATAGAAGAAAGAAAAGATAAGTCTGCAGAGAATAAACGAGATGCGTCGTTGATACAAAACAAGAAGGAAAAGAGAGAATCGTAACAATATACATACTATGAACGTTGTGATCGCAGCTGTACAACATACCTTGTACAATATCAGTTACACTAGAAGCTCAACAAATTGATTGATGTACCGTTTCAAAGATGATGCTTGACTGGCCCACCAGAATCCATGCTCCACCTCTGGATTTCAACATCCTTTTTGGCTTGGATTTCTGTGAGTGTATTTGTGATCCACAGCTCTTGTGCATCTTTCTTCATTTTGATGAAAAACTTGACACAGAGCATGTGTTCCACCTCACTCATATAGTCAGCGAGAGTATTGACCTGTGATGGATTGAGATTAAAAGACTCGAGGGCATTGGCAGCTTGCTCAACATAGTTGTCATTGCCATTGTTGACTGACAATTGTGGCTGCGAGAGTCCTAGTGACGCGAGGGTAACGGGTTTGAGGGCGGCAGGGTCAACGTTGTCGAGGAACGAATTTAATTGCCATAACATAGCATCCCTCTCAGCCCGTGTTTGCACGGTGACAGACAATGGGTGGGACCGTTTCTTTGGACCCTCTGACACAATATTTGAGCCAGGAGTACTTGCAGTCTTTCGTTTCTGGCTAACATTTGTCATTGAGGTCGAGGCCATTGAAATAGTAGATTGAGGTGGATGGGAGAGGTAGGTAGATGGCGTGCTAGCAGAGGTAGCATTGGGGTTGGCGAAACTGGTACTGGGCAGTGGAACAGGTGGGATTGCACCACTGGCAGCGGAATCGTCGATGACCATTGCTTCATCAGCAAGAGTCTTTGATGGCCCAGCCACCATCGCAGCACTGGTAGTACTATCCTTCTGACAATGCTTGCGCTGGGGGTTGAGGACATGTGACTGCTTAGGGGACAAGGACATGAGGGGCGACAAATCGTTCCAATATGGCCATGGATTATCCTTGTACTTCGCTGCACTTGGGTGTGACTGAAAAAAAACATCAAAAAAAAGCAAAACAACATCCGTGTGCATGTAACCTTGCAATATGAACCCCATGCTTGCTCAGTTGCTTCATCAATGATGGCCCCTTTGTCATCAGAGTAGGCAAAACCAGATGCAGCCCCCTTCAACTGGGCAATCACATTATACTCTGACTTGAGCTTTGGTTAAAATTGAGTCAGTCTTCGTGAGCGCCATCCAAGATACTGGAAGTACATACATTTTTCCACTTTGCACAACAGGACTTGCCTGTCTTTGGCACTTTCTGATTGTGAAACCGCTGATTCAGTTCTGCTGCAATTTTGTTGTGCATTTCATCCTTGAATCCATTGTCACCTGCTGATCCGTGATGGAGCACAAGAAGGTTGACAAGTTCGTCGATTTCCTCGGTGGTCCATGTAGTTCGGGGGGCAGAGCGATGGCCTGATGTGGCTTTTCCTTTGCCACTAGGCTGCTGGGCTGCTGGATCGACAATGCCTGTCGTAGAACGGCGGGACCGAGTTGACCTCCCCGAGGAAGATGAAGACGAATGGCTTCCTGTATGTGTCATCAGCGGGGAAGTATTGGGGGGGCGTCGAGGTATGCTGCGCTGGCATTCTCGGTTGATCTCAGTGCACCGGCCGGTGAATCTCGGAGGTACATCATGTGACTAGCTAGATAAGGAAATTGGCACGGAGCTTGGTCAAGCTAACAGCTAGCCGAAGTCGCTGTTGGGCAAAGTGGACAAGACCTTAGTGACGTGATGGACTTGCTCCAGGGACCAGTGCTATGTATGTTGAGCCATTTCCGTCGTTTTAAACGCGCTAAAATGTGTTCGTCTCGATCTTTTCCCGCTTCCATGGGTTAAAAAAGTCGAAATGCGGTGGACATCTGACCGTCTTGTCGAGTCGTTGTTATCCACGTCCCAAAAAATAGCTCTTGCAAGGTGAAAGCTTGATGTTGGTCAGTATCTCTGAGTCTGAGGTCGCGAAATGGTTTGTTTACATTAGTATTTGAGTCGCGGGCTTCTTGGAACACACCGACGCGTCCAGGTCGCAAAAGCAAGATGATGACACGCGCCGCGTCCAAACGCGCGAAAATGGACTCAATGTCGACAGGACTCAGTTTGGAGTGCATCCCAGATGATATTTTGCTCGAAGTCGTGTCCCATTTGCCCACTCATTTGCCCACTTTCAACAACCATCCACTGCATCTTGTACATCCCAAGTATGTCATTGCCTCCACTAGTACGCCCGCCCGCACGCCCACCGTCCGCGCACTGTCGCAGACATCCAGACTCTTGCGGTCACGTTGTCTCGCACTGGCATGGCAGAGAGCCGAGTTTTGGGGACCCAACTTCCAGAGGCTTGACCCGTCATTCGATGAGGCAATCGGTAAAAGAACCTACAGCAGCATACGCGTCTTGAAAGCATGTCCTTACCTGTTGCCTTTGATTCGGTCCGTACAAGGCAAATATACATCATTTTTGATATCTGACTATTTTTAGGACGGTGTCCGTCATTCTGACAACGTACCAAAAGGCTAAGATCATCCCTGCATTTGCAGCCTGTCTTGCCACCTTACCCAACCTCAATGCCATTCAAGGTACGATCGTCATTCCTCCATGGTACACTGCCTCAGTACCCTGTTCTGCCAGTCGTACACATGGAACAGGGAGTGCAGACGACCGCTATCAGGAATGCATTTCAAGGTAAACAATTTCCTTCCGTGCGGAGGATCTCTCTACCATCCCCTGCACATGAGATCATCAAAAGGTGTCCCAACCTCGAGGAGGTAACATGCGTAGATGAACGTGGCGGGAATAAAATCGTCCAATCCCTTGTCCAGGCCAAATGTCATCAAGTGCGCATCCTGAAAGGCATCACTACACCCCTCACGCGTATGTTCCTTCTTTATCAGTACACGGTGCAACGTAAACATGACTGGTTCATTGATAGCATTGGCCGACTTAGTTCCCAACTTGACGCATGCCAGTGTGGCAAAGGGGGTGAGTCCTTTTCGGCATTTACTAGTCGGTAACATAGTGACGAGTTTGCAAAGTCGGACATGACACCGTTAACCGGCTTTCCCTTCCTCGACACCATCGAGATCCTGATCGACTCCGACATCGGGGTGGACCTACCGCTCAGTGGCAGTGAATCCACAGCTTTGGACATCAAAAAGGCGAGAGAAATCTTGAAGGGGAACAAGTCGCAAGCTGAAAAGACTGTGGTATTGACGAAGTTGGACAACCTCTGGGACTACGGGACATACGAGTTTGACGTTGTTCGAATGTACATGATCAGGGAGATTGTCAAAGTGTGATCGTGGAGACGTCCGATATCGATGGCCGTCATTGATCGGGTTGTGATAATTGCTAATGGATTATGTAGACTAGGACTGATTCCAACGTTAACCCTATGTCAATCTAGCACGACACCAGAACACCTACGCCCTGAAGCGTAACGCTCAGACCCTGGCACTCGAACCGAGGCTGCTCATCCATCATTGAACGGTTTCTCACAGCCTGGGCACTCAAGTACTCATTAATCATGCATCATTCTCGTCCACAAGCATCCAATCATCAGAACGCAAAAGATAAACGGATATCGCCGGGGCCACATGTTGATGAAAAAGTTGTCAGCTGTCAGCGTTGAATGTCAAGTTTTGCCGCGGGAGGAGATGTAGCACTTTGTGGAGTGGTTTGTCTTCTGTAGTGGTGAGGGGTTCAACGGTGTCGTGCTCAAACGCTATGCGAGTCTGTTGGTTACATTGTACAGGCTCTCACCTTGATTGGCAGACTGATCTGCCTCACGTTGAAACCAGGTTACCCTGTGGCGAATCAGACACACTGATCTCATGTTGACAACGAAGGAGCGTACGCGTGAGAGTAGGATAGATACCTTTTGAAACGCGCGATTGTTGACAGTCTCCTACTGCCATATCCTTGGATGCATGTAGAATCAATGAATCAGTGGAACTTGGTACCCAGCCATTGTACCTTCGTAACGTGATGGTTTTGTTCCGCATGATGCAAAGTCAGGCCATTTCTGTACGTCTTCGACGCTCTGAAATGTGTTCGTCTCGATCTATATTGACTTCCATATCTGACCGTCTTGTTGTTAGACTGGTCACCAGTCTATCTTGTTGTATCGTTGTTATCCACGTCCAAAAATAGCACTTGTAGGGCTGGTCTGGCGTTTGGCGTGAGTTCGATACGTGCCACGTCGTGGATGAATCATGGCTCCATTGCATGGTGTACGGGGACACGGACTTGATGTTGGTATCTCTGTGGCCGTGAAATGGTTGGTTTATTTGAGTCGTGCCACCCGCAGGCTACGCTCGCGCCAACGCATTCAGTAAAACACAAAGCAAGATGATAACACGCGCCGCGTCCAAACGCACGAAAATGGACTCAACGTCGACAGTGCTACTGACCAAGAGTCCTAGTCCCGACTCAGAATCAGACAGCGTCGTGTCAGCCCAACCCCCATCGTTCATCCCTTTCCAAACAGGACCCAGTTTGGAGCGTATCCCAGATGATGTTTTGCTCGAAGTTGTGTCCCATTTGCCCACTCATTTGCCCACTTTCGACAACCGTCCAGAAGACCGCATGTTTCTTGTACATCCCATGTATGTTATTCGCTGCACTACGCCCGCCCGCACGTCCACCCTCCGCGCACTGTCGCAGACATCCAGACTCTTGCGGTCGCGTTGTCTCGCACTGGCATGGCAGGGGGCCGAGTTTTGGGGACCCAACTCCCGGAGGCTTAACGCGTCGTTCGATGAGGCAATCGGTAAACGAACCTATGGCAGCATACACGTCTTGAAAGCATGCCCTCACCTGTTGCCTTTGATTCGGTCCGTACACGGCAAATATACATAATTCTGATATCTGACTATTGTTTAGGACGGTGTCCGTCATGCTGACAACGTACAAAAAGGCTGAAACCATGCCTGCATTTGCAGCCTGTCTTGCCACGTTACCTAACCTCAATGCCATTCAAGGTACGATCGTCCTTCCTCCGTGGTACACTGCCTTACTAGTACTGTTCTGCCAGTTGTACACATAGAATGGGGAATGCAGACCACTATCAAGAACGCGTTTCGAGGTAAACAATTTCCTTCCGTGCGGAGGATCTCTCTACCATCCACTGCGCATGAGATCATCGAAAAGTGTCCCAACCTCGAGGAGGTAACATGCGTAGAAGAAGGTGGTGGTAGTAAAATCGTCCAATCCCTTGTCAAGGCCAAATGTCATCAAGTGCGCATCCTGAAAGGCATTACTACACCTCTCATGCGTATGCTCCTTCTTTATCAGTACATGGTGAAACGTAAACATGACTGGTTCATTGACAGGATTGGTCAACCTAGTTCCCAACTTGACGCAAGCCAGTGTGGCAATGGGGGTGAGTCGTTTTTCGCCATCTAGTCGGTAAAAAAGTGACAAGTTTGCATACTAGTCGGACATGACACCGTTGACTAGCTTTCCCTTCCTTGACACCATCGAGATCCTGATCGACTACCGTATCAAGGTGCCCCTACCGCTCAGTGAATTCGCAGCTTTGGACATCAAGAAGGCAAGAGAAATCTTGAAAGGGAACAAGTCGCAAGCTGAAAAGACTGTGGTATTGACGAAGTTGAACAACCTCTGGGACTACAGGACATACGAATTTGACGTTGTTCAAAGGTACATGATAAGGGAAACTGTCAGGGTGTGATCGCGCAGACATCCGATGTCGATGGCCGTCATCGATCAAGTTGTAATGAGGATTCCGTAGACTAAGGCAAGTATCGGTGACTCCAAGAATGTTGACCATATAATAGAGAGTGGACTTTGCTCAACAGAACAAATGAAGCTGCTGGTGTGCCACCTCATACAAGCCGGAGTCTTCAACCATACCAGCATCGTCGACAGGAGAGAAAAATTGATGCCACGAGCCGTCCGTGGATATATGTTTAAAGACAAGTTCCCACCCCCAATTGCACCCACAACGTGGCTGGAAGTTGATGTCCAAGAAGGAGTTGTCGAGGGTGGAGGTGACAGCCTGTTTGTGGAGCCTTCGATGATACATTGCTCTCTTTGCAACAGTCTAGATTTGCAGTCCTCGCAAGCAAGAGATGACAGGCATCTCTGAGACGACGTGCCATTACTATATTTCGTCAGGGGGGGCCTAGTACATCTTCTCACCTTGTGATTCGTTTTTCCTCGAGATTCTGCTTGGTCGCTCGAAGTAGCAAGGAGTGACTTTGTTGTGTGGTTCGTCCCACGTGTCAGTGCGGGAGATATCGATCGTGTCGTACTCGAACGCTATACGAGCCCGTTGTTATACTGTACATGCAAGGCTTGTCTGGTGTTTGGCGCGAGTTGGACAGGTTCCAACGTCATAGATAAATCGTGGGTCCATGATAGGGACATGGACTTCATGTTGGTAGATTGGTAATGAGACCTATTACGTAACACAACAGTCAAACCCCTCTTCGGCGCGTCCAGTTACCCCAATAGCAAAAGTAAGATGATAACGCGCACTGCAGCCAAGGCCAAGCGCACGGAAATGACCAACAGTCCCAGTCCTGACTTGGATAGCATGTCGGCCGAACCCCCACCATTCATCCCCTTCCAAACTAGACCCAGTTTGGAGAGTATCCCAGATGATGTTTTGCTCGAAATCGTGTCCCATTTGCCCACTTTCAACAACCGTCCAGAAGACCGTATGTTTCTCACACATCCCGTCGATGTCATTCGCTCCACTATGACCGCACGCACGCCCACCCTCCACGCACTGTCGAAGACATCCAGACTCTTGAGGGTGCGCTGTCTTGCACTAGCATGGCAGAGGACTGAGTTTTGGGGGGGCAACCACTGGAAGCGTGACATGTTCGGGATGGCAATGGGTAAAGCAACCGAGACCGGCATACGCGTCTTGAAAGCATGTCCACATCTGTTGCCTTTGATCCGGTTTGTACAAGATATAGATAGTTTTTGATATCTGACTATCATTTAGGACGGTGTCCGTCATGCTGACAACGTACAACAAGGTTGAGATCGTCCCTGCATTTGCAGCCTGTCTTGCCACCTTACCCAACCTCAACACCATTCAAGGTATGATCGTCCTTCTTCCGTGGTACACTGCCTCAGTACGCTCTGCCAGTCGTACACATTGGATGGGAAGTGCAGACCGTTATCAAGAATGCATTTCGAGGTAAACAATTTCCGTCCGTCCGGAGGATCTCTCTACCCTCCTCTGCGCATGAGATCATCAAAAGGTGTCCCAACCTCGAGGAGGTAACATGCATAAAGGGAGATGGTAGAATCGTCCAATCCCTTATCGAGGCCAAATGTCATCAAGTGCGCATCCTGAAAGGCATTTTCGCATCCCTCATGCGTATGCTCCTTCTTTATCAGTACATGGTGCAACGTAAATATGATTGGTTCATCGACAGGATTGGTTGACCTAGTTCCCAACTTGACGCATGCCAGTGTGGCAATGGGGGTGAGTCCTTTTCGGCATCTAGTCGGTAACATAGTGACAAGTTTCCATAGTCGGACATGGCACCGTTGACCAGCTTTCCCTTCCTCGACACCATCGAGATCCTGATTGAATTCTTCATCAAGGTAGACCTACCGCCGCTTAGTGAATTCGCAGCTTCGGACACCAAGAAGGCAAGAGACATTTTAAAGGGGAACGAGTCGCGAGCTCAAAAGACTGGTATTGACGCTGTCGAACGACCTCTGGGATTACAGGACAAACAAGTTTGACGTTATTCAAAGGTACATGACAAGGGAAACTGTCAGGGTGTGATCGCGTAGACATCCGATATCGATGGCCGTCATTGATCCAGTTGTGATATTTCCGTAGACTAGGACAAATATGGTTGACTCCAAGAACGTTAACCATATACTAGGCTAGAGTGGACTTGGCTTGACAATGCTAGACTTCGATTGCAACAGGAAACAGTCCCCGTTGGCAGAGTTCCTTCTACTGGATGTTCATGTCTTGATTAGTCACACTGATGTAATACGCCTGTTCCCAAGTGTGGAGTTTCTGCTGGCGCTAGGCAACTCGAGTGACAGAAACAAGGTGTCAACCTAGCACAATATAATAAATAACGACACCAACCAGCCTGGTGACTTGACTAGAACACCTACGCCCTGAAGCGTAACGCTCAGACCCTGGCACTCGAACCGAGACCGCTCGATCCATCATTGAACGGTTTCTCACAGCCACCCAGACCGGGTACTCATGCATCATGCATCATTCTCGTCCACAAGCGCTCAAGTATCCAATCATCAGAAATAACGCAGGAAGAGATAAATGGATATCCTCGAGGTCACACCTTAATGAAAAACTTGTTAGCTTTCATCGTTGAGTGTCAAGTTGCCGCGGTAGGAGATGTAGACGTTCGTGTCGACATTCCTGTGTAGCGCAGTTTTCTCAGCTTTGTGATTTGGATTTTGCGTGCTTGCTCAACGTAGCAAGCTGCGATGTTGTGGAGTGGTTCGTCCTCTGTAGGGTGAGAAGCGATAAGGATCTGGATCGTGGCGATGAGGAGAAAGTAAATCAAGACTCAACGGTGTTGTGTTCAAACGTTATGCGAGTCTGTTGGTTATATTGTACAAGCCAGATGCGGAATAGGGCTCACTTTTATTAGCACACTGATCTGCCTCACGTTGAAACCAACCCTGTGGCGAATCAGACACACTGATCTCCCGTTGACGACGAAAGAGCATACGTGTGAGAGTAGGATAGATACCTTTTGAAACGTGCGATTGTTGACAGTTGCCATGGACGAGAGAACCGACGATCCTACTGCCATATCCTTGGATGTATTTAAAACCGATGAATCAGTGGGACTTGGTACCAAGCCGTTGTGCCTTAGCCATACCAGTATCGATAGACGAGAAAGATTGATGTCACCTGTGGCTTGCTATTCGTGGATATATATTCAAAGACAAGTCCCCGTCTCTTATTACAACGTTCTCTTGTTCGGCAGGAAGTTGATATCCAAGAAGAAGGGGTCGTCGAGCGTGGAGGTGACGGCCTGTTTGTAGAGCCTTCGATGATATTGCTCTCTTCGCAACCAGTTTGAATTCGCGGTCCTCGCAAGCAAGAGATGACGTGCCATTACTATATTTCGTCGGGGGTCGAGTACGTCTTCTCATCTTGTGATTCGTTTTTCCTGGGTCGCTCGACGTAGCAAAGAGTGACTTTGTTGTGTGGTTCGTCCCACGTGTCAGTGCGGGAGACATCGATCGTGTCGATGTCGGGAAAGCACTCAACGGTGTCGTGATCAAACGCTATACGAGCCTGTTTGTTATACCGTACACGCAAGATGCGGAATAGGGCTCACCAAGCCGATGAATCAAAACGCGGCACTCGGTGCAAAATACTAGTTGGTAAGGTATTAAGTAGTGAGTCATATTACGTAACACAACACCCAGTTGGTTTTACAACAAGCATCATTGGACGCGTCCAGTAGCAAAAACAAGATGATAACGCGTGCTGCAGCCAAGGCCAAGCGCGCGGAAATGGCCAACAGTCCCAGTCCTGACCCGGATAGCATGTCAGCCGAACCCCCACCATTCATCCCCTTCCAAACTAGACCCAGTTTGGAGCGCATCCCAGACGACGTTTTGCTCGAGATCGTGTCTCAGTTACCCACTCTCGGTGATCATCCAAGGCATGCATCGTTCAATCGTCCAATGGTTAGACATGCAATTCCCTCCGCCATACTTGTCCGCACGTCGACCCTCCGCGCACTGTCGAAGACATCCAGACTCCTGCGGTCACGTTGTCTCGCAATGGCATGGCAAAATGTTGAGCTCTGTGGAGAAAAACTTCTCAAGTACAACATGGCGTTCTATGATCCATTCGATGGCATCGGTGCTGCAACCGAGATCGCCATACGCGTCTTGGATGCGTGTCCATACCTATTGCCTTTCATCCAGTTTGTACAAGGCAGATATAGATGATTTTTGATATCTGATTATCGTTTAGGACGGTGTCCGTCATTCTGACAAGGTACCGATATACTGAGATCATCCCAGATTTCGCGGCCTGTCTTGCCACATTACCCAACCTCAGTGCCATTCA
>JBBPRQ010001034.1:0-10683 GCA_038093095.1 Boletus insuetus | reverse complement strand
CCCATCACTGTTCTTAGATGTAGTGGGGGTCAATGTCAGCAGACCCCCCCACTCTTTATAGATAGAAGGGGGGCCAATGACAGCAGGCCCCTATCACCATTCATAGATATAAGGGGCCAAATGCCAGTGGGCCCCAGTCGCCATAACCTAAAACATGCATGTCAGTCTCTTGTTACCACAAAAAAAGGCCTACTCTGAGGTACTCTTGCGTTGTGTTCTGGATATGGCCATGATATTCAGGAAAGTCCCCCCCCCCCAAAGCCACTTCCGACTTCGTAACTGATGCACTTGTCTGTCTCTGGGTATAGCTACCGGAAAGACATCAATGTCCTTGTCCTTGTGCTGTAAGAACTGCACAAAGAGGTCACCATAGTGCTCGTGGCAATGGACTTCCCAGTCCAGGCCATCGCCAGCAGTGTCTGGAAACTTAGGGGATTAAGTGGTTAAAAAGGTGGGTCAGACTGACAGCACACATACCATATTGAACAAACATAACAATAATACACCACTGTGCACTTGTGAATATTGAGTGCATGGCAATGGGCAAAGTGGATTGGCTAGCTTGAACCAGCCACACTCTTCTCTCCACACAGGTCGCCATTGGTGTTACGGTCTACTAGGGGGGTACACTTTTTCCATCTTCACTATACTTACGCTGTTGTTCTCTTTTACTTGTTTCTCTTTAGACTCTGTCTTTCACTCTATGGAGTTGTATTCATACTGGAGTCGTCCTCCAGATAGTTTCTCCTTTTATGTCTATTGGAACTCACATGGTGCCCTGCCTCTGCTCTATATTTAGCCTCTTCCTTTCGTTCCACTTCCATATGGGATTCCTTCAGACTTCTGCCCACATGGCATTCCTCTTTTAGATCACACTGCCACATCCCACAGTTCTGCATTATCGGAATGGACTATATGGAGTACGGTTGTCCTTTGGACTCCCACCTCCTTTTTCCTTTTATATCATTTACCTTACTCGCACGGACCAGGGGCCTACCATATATAAACTCTGTACTTTATCTTGTATTTTCCCTAAGCTAGTTCTACACAATATCAGCATAGTTCTAGTGATACTTCCCGAGAGCTCCAGCCACTAGCACCTGGATATTGGAGACCATCAAGCCCACCTCGAGTCTCAGTTCATCTTCTGAGATAGACTGTGGTAGACATCGCCCTAGCAGGCTCCTCTACTCATTACCTCATCCTCCACTTGTTGAACTTGTTCAGACCAAGGTAACTTCATGCTCTGCTCATCACTAACTGCGCTGCGTGTTACAATTGGTGTCGACCCAGCAGCAGAACTGCACATTGCAAATGTGCTTATCCATATGCTCAGCAAGTTCCATTCTGGACATCCACACTTTATTGAATTCTGTGCACTTGGCCCAGCAACACTGAAGAGGGACATAGCCTCCGTCCAACACCGCATCCACTCCCTCCTCCTTCCTGTTGATGAAACAGCAGTGGATGTGATGTGTGTAATGTGCAGCGCAGTTAGTGACGAGCGGAGCATGAAGTTACCTTGGTCTGAACAAGTTCAACGAGGGGAGGGCGAGGTAATGAGTAGAAGAGCCTGCTAGGTGATGTCTACCACAGTCTATCTTAGAAGACGAACTAAGACTCGAGGTGGGCTTGACGGGTCTCCGATATCCAGGTACTAGCTGCTGGAGCTCTCGGGAAGTATCACTAGAACTATGCTGATATTGCATAGAACTTGCTTGGGAAAATACAGGCTAGAAGTACAGAGTTTATATATGGTAGGCCCCTGGTCCGTGTGAGTAAGGTAAGTGATATAAAAGGAAAAAGGAGGTGGGAGTCCAAAGGACGACTGTGCTCCATATAGTCCATCCTGATAATGTGGAACTGTGGGATGTGGCAGTGTGATCTAAAAGAGGAACACCATACGGGCAGAAGTCTGAAGGAATCCCGTGTGGAAGTGGAACAGAAGGAAGAAGCTAAATATAGAGCGGAGGCAGGGCGCTGTGTGAGTATGTAAGAAATAGATATAAAAGGAGAAACTATCTGGAGGATAACTCCAGTACGAATACAACTCCATAGAGTAAGAGACAGAGTCTAAAGAGAAACAAGTAAAGCAGCGTAGCTGCACAAGCATAATGGAATAGGAAAAAGTGTACCTCCGTAGTAGACCGTAACAATGTGCTGCACCCCTCTTCATGATGTTGTGACTGAGTGGGTCAAGGGTGAGTGAATCAATTCAATTCAAGTCACTCCACACATACAGGGATCCACACACGGGACAGCAATCTGTCCTCACTTCACCACCAAGCTGGCGGAATGATGCCTCGGCAAAGTATTGAGCTCTTGACCACTGGAGAAGAAACTGCAGCTCCCAAGTGACAGCCACATTGTGCTGTTTCATCAGAGCCTTTGTACACGTGTGCAAGTCATCAATCACATGTTCGACCTCTGGGTCATTGGCCTCTTCCGAGAAGGTGAGCTCTTGGCACTCTATGACAAGCTACAGTGTCTTCAGCCAAGTTTACCACAAAAAAAAAATCTGCATGCCCACACCATCTTTTTCCAGTCATGAATCGCAGTGAGGCTCAGGTCTGCATACATCTCTATCACCTCTGTGAATCCGAGTTTGGTGGGGGCACTGGAATCTACCCCCTTCAACATGCTGCCAACTAGAGGCCACCTAAGTGACCAAGGACACATACCACCGATGGACTCACCGCAATGAGTTTGAGATGTTGTTGGTCCTGAACACCAGATAGCACACCTTGTATGTCCACCCAGACAACCATGCTTTAAATTATTTTCATAGCTATACTGGGGGTTCGCATGGTCGTTTAATCCTGGACTAGGGTGGGGGGTCGCAAGTCATCTCACCTGATAGGTTCTTGACTGGACAGCATGCACCATGAGCTTCTCGTGCTGCTCTGCAAAGATGTTGGATATACCATGGTGAATGTTGTATGGCCAAACATCCACTAAGGACGACAATCAATTTCATTGGCATCGACAACACACCACAATCACCCAGGAAGCCGCTAAGACAACTGAAGTACCTCAGATGACAACATGTGGCCCTGTAGTTCATGGCCCTGTCCTTGAATATGATGAAAACCCCACAGTGCACAACTAATTCCAGGGACAATGGTGGTATGAGATGAAGCTTGAGGAACCAGAGACAGAGGGAACCAGAGAGTCAAAGTCTCTGGGACCACCACCGAGGGAGTCAAAGTCCCTGGTAGTGATAGGAATCCCACAGTGTGGAACTGAGGGATTCCAGGGATGATAGTGGCATGAGACAAAGCTTGAGGAACTAGAGACAGAGAACCAGAGAGTCAAAGTCTCTGGAACCACCACCAAGGGAGTCGAAGTCCCTGGTAGCGATAGGGATCCCACAGTGCGGAACTGAGGGATTCCAGGGATGATGGTAGTATAAGATGAGGCTTGAGGAACCAGAGACAGAGGGACCCAGAGTGTCAAGGTCTCTGGGACCACCACCAAGGGAGTCAAAGTTCCTGGTGTTACAGTCTACTAAGAGGGTAGTCATTTTTCTCTTCACTTTGTTCTCTTGCTTGTCTCTCGTCTTGCTCTCTCACTCTCACTGTATGCAGTTGTATTCATAGTGGAGTCGTCCTCCACATTTCCTTCTCTTACTGCACGCAGTTGTATTCATAGTGGAGTCATCCTCCACATTACTAGATGCGCTCTCCCAATCTCATTCTCTTTATGACTCACACAGTGCCCTGCCAATACCCTACTTAGACTTCTATTCTGCTTCTGTTCCACAGCTCCTTATTTGGACTTCTCCAATGCAAAACTCCTTTTAGTATTTCATATTGTGCTGCACACTATATCTTAGATCTGACTCACTGCTGCATATCAAGTCATACGTAGACGGAGATGGAACTCCTTTGGGCTTCCACTCCTTTATTTCCTTTTCTATCTCTTGCACAGACCAGGGGCCTACCATATATAAGGACTCACTTCACTCTCCTGTATTTTCCCTTAAGCTAGTTTTATGCAATATCAGCATTGTTTCTAGACCCATCCTCCGAGTCCCTAGTGAGTGCCTCATCATACCTAGGATAGGAGAGACCACCTAGGCTTGCATTCCTTTCAAGCTCAGCATCATTCTTCAGTCCTTACATTCATGCTACATATCTTCAACCCGTATCACAGCATGCTCTATCAACACATCACTGTGCATTACACCTGGTAGTGATAGGAATTCCAGGGACAATGGTGGCATGAGATGTAGCAGGACACAGAGTCAAAGTCTAGCATAATACATGTGACTTTAGGATTGTGTTGTTTGACAACCATGACTGACAACCATGACTGACTACTTTCATGACTGACTATCATGACTGCATGACTGACGACCATGACTAATCTTGACTGACTACTGTGACTGGCTATCATGACTACCATGTGTCTGAGTGAATATCTACTGCTAGAGAACCATGTATGAAGGTGGAGCAGCTTATTAGCAAAAACTAATGTTGAAATCAGGAGTTGAAGTCTCTGCCAGTGGTAGCGACAGGGATTCCACTGCACAGAACTGAGGTGTGGGACTTTGACTCTCTGGGTCCCTCTGTCTCTGGTTCCTCAAGCTTCGTCTCATGCCACCATCATCCCTGGAATCCCTCAGTTCTGTGCTGTCAGGTCCCTATTGCTGCTGGGGATGTCAGTCTCTTGTTTTTGCCTCCAGCTGTTCCTCAGGTGCTATGAGGCAGTGAAGCAGTGAGCTGCCAATTCCCTCCTTTCCTGGGGTGTCAAGTCTAGGTGGCTCCTGTAATGACCCTTGGTCTTCTATGTAACAATACCTTATCCCAACTATACTTTACGAAGGGACTTGGTATTGAGCTCGTAGGATGTGTGATCCTAGACAACAGAGTGTGATATCAATATAGGATTGTGGTGCCCTATGAGGGACTTCAAGTAAAGGGGAAAACAACAAGAAGAATAAGACTAAGGTCTGTACTACTATAAGTACGACTATATATACTAAGAGAGACCGTGCACAGACCAAGCTATGCTAGAGGCTATACTGACCATAAGTAGTTAATAGTACGATCACTGGGTACCATGAGGCGATAAGAGAGATAAGAGAGACTTATGCTATAGGCTCTAGATAAGAGCGGTTATTGCTATTGGCTGATAAGGGAAAGTGAGTCAAGAGGAAAAGCATGAGGCAACGATAAGAATGCAATGTGGTTACCATGAGGTGCATAGCTGAGATAAGAGATAAGATCATGTGACTGAGGTCACGTGATGGCATGTGACTAGATCATGTGACTAAGGTCACGTGATGAGGGTTTTGACAATGGTTGATGTATGTTCGGTATTTCTGTTAATAGATTAGCAATGATTAGGAAAGTGAAGTGTACCAAAAGTTCAAGTAGTGTCAGCATTAGGGTCTTCTTTAAGGGCGAGCGTTACACAGTGTGCAACTAGAGAAAGGTAAGTACATATATTGGTGCTTAATACAGAAACTGACCTTTGCCACTTCAACTACATCCAGCCACTTCAACTACATCTGTAATGCTTGCCCTTATAGCGCCCTCAATAGCGGTCCCGAATGCCGACACTACTTAAATTTCACTACACTTCACTTTCCTAATCATTGCTAATCTATTATAGAAGTACCAAACATATTGTCAAGCACCAATCACGTGACCTTAGTCACATGATCTAGTCACATGCCATCACGTGACCCCAGTCACATGATCTTATCTCTTATCTTGGCTATGCACCTCATGGTGACCACATTGCATTCTTATCGTCGCTTCATGCTTTTCCTCTTGACTCACTTTCCCTTATCAGCCAATAGCAATATCCGCTCTTATCTAGAGCCTATAGCATAAGTACCTCTTATCTATCTTATCACCTCATGGTACCCAGTGGACATACTATTAACTACTTATGGACAGTATAAGCCTTTAGCATAGCTTGGTCTGTGCACGGTCTCTCTTAGTATATATAGTCATACTTATAGTAGTACAGACCTTAGTCTTATTTACTTGAAGATTCCCCTTTATTGATATAATCCTCTGTTGTCTCTAGGATCACACATCCCACCATTGGTTGAACCCACAACATCACAAGGTTCCTCCGTAAAGTATAGTTGGAACAAGGGTCGTTACAACATCCAGCCACTTCAACTACATCCAGTGGGAAGGCCAACGGCTTCCCTTCATGCTCCAAGTGAATGCAGAATGCCACAAATGAGTGGTGATTTGATGAGGTCCATGCATCTGTGGTAAAGCTGATTCTTTCCTCATACTCCTGCAGCATCTTTTGTATGCACTGCCACATGCATGTAAAGACCAATTGGACATCACATGAGACAGTTGATGGTGAGGGCAGATAGTACTCTGGCTGCCCTGTCTTCATCAAGGCACAGAATCCTCGATCATTGATGATATCAAAGGGCCATACCTTCTCAGCCACCCATTGCACTATTTCGGCACTAAGAATGACACAGGTCATGTCCAAGTTGGACATGAGAACTCATACCATGTCTCCTCATGAGTATGCTGGCGGTGTGAGTATGTAACTTGTCCCTTTCCATTTCTTTTGAATGTTGTCATGATTGTACCATTGCACAGAAATGTTCCAATGATCTCCATCTTTGCCTCATCAGTGTTCTTGGCTTGGTTGGCGGTCACCAATATCTCCTTCCCCCCGCCTTTGCAAACTTTGACATGTTTTTGTAAGTTACTGGTTAATCAGGCATCCTTTTTGTCTGTATAACGGCAGACTTTGACTTTGTAGTTGCACGCAGTGTCGAGAATCATAGATTCAGATCTAGCCTTTCTCTTATCTTTCTTATCAACAGTCTAGACTCTTATCTATGATATGACATGTCAATAATTACTAACTATTAGTAAGACCAGCTGATGTATCAGTCATCATGTCTTGGCATGTGTCAGATTAGCTGACACATTATTCTCTGTCATTCCATAATGTTCTATGGTATGACTTTCTATTTACCATACATAGTATAGGAGTACACAAGTACAAATATATCTTATATGTATATAAACCAGCCTGTACAAATAATCAAACATCTCTGTTCTCTTCTCTTACCTTCTGTGTTGAGTCTCCACTCCACTCAAGTCTCTCCCATACTCAAATCTATCCCTTCTTGGAACTAGTCTCTGTGAGATTCTCACAGTGTTTGTGCTGGTGTTATTGATGTTTGGATTGCATTCCATTCTTCCCATTTCGATAGGTTATGAGCCCTGACTGAAAGAGTACTTAGTCTTTCTATGAAATGTCTTTCCCCTTTCCAGCATTCACTATTCCAGGAGGTTTGAGTACCTTCTTTTGGTGCCTCACACTTTTCATCCAGTTTTGTGCTTGGGTCATTAGGGTTGAAGGCGCTTGGCAGCACAATCTCTTCCTCTTTATTTTCACACAGACCTTTGTCATTTTTTATTGTTATGTTTTGACTGAGACTTCTCAGATGATTGGGATTCAGATTCAGAGCACTAACTCATCCACACTATTGCATATCAGGTGTCTGCAATCACTGACATTCCAACACTTAATCAACCACCAATCAGACCACCTGCATATGGAGTAAGCCATCATCATCTTTTGATGCATAACTATTGGTTGGATCCTCCACCCTATGAGCAACATCAAGAGCTGCTTCTTGCACCTCATATTGATGCTCATGCTCCTCTTCAGCCTCCTTATTGTCCTCCCACTCCACCACCAGAGCCAGAGAGACTATTGCCAGTCAGGGTGCCTCAAGGGCAAATTTCTGCTGACCAAGTAGAGGAAGCATTGAGACTCATTCTAAATCTGCTCTTTGAGCTTGGGAGAAGGGCTCAACATCCTATTCTAGAACCTCATCCTCGCAATGGATGCCCCATTCACCTCCAACAAAACCATCACCAATGGAACTGCATTCCAATGGAAGTCAAGGGAGGAATCCCAAGACAGCCACAGGTACCTCCTGGAGCATGCAGACCTGTTTTCAGAGGTTGTGCACTATCTACCTGAGGACATTTGGGCAGAAATGCCAAATCCCAGGTTGACTGGGCAACTTGCTTGCATTGTTAAGGTCAGAAGAGAAGATCTTGGTTTTCAGGCTGTGCCTGAAATTAACAAGACTTACCTGTTTATGATTTACGAAGGCAAATCCCTTTTATCAGTTCTGGAGAGTAACAGGTTACCTATTGTTTTTTCTTCACAACAGGAGGAGTATTTAACTCTCTTCCAACATCCTATCCTTTTGCATTATGAAGGTTTCAAGCATCTGCCTTGAGAGCAACAAAGGTTCTACTCTATGTTTGCTCAAGGAGAGATCGATCTCAATCAGGTCCTTGATCCAAATGAAATTCCTCCTCACGATAGTCTCTACTTCTGGAAATCACTGAAGGGGAAGTCACTACCTGCAAATG
Organism: Boletus insuetus; assembly: GCA_038093095.1. Lineage (NCBI taxonomy): Eukaryota > Fungi > Basidiomycota > Agaricomycetes > Boletales > Boletaceae > Boletus > Boletus insuetus. The sequence continues at coordinate 2,290 of JBBPRQ010001034.1, read as the reverse complement.
GCCCATAGAAGAACTCCTAGCAGAGAATGCCCGATTGGCAGCAGAACACTCTGTTTGTGAGATCATGATTCATTGTATCCCACAAGCAGTTAAAGGCGAACAAGCTGTCCAGCCACTCCTGGAATGACCTCCTAAATGTAGGAGAGTTATAGCTAAGGACAGGGTTGCACCCACTTTACCCCCTCCCATTGGTCCTAGGCATTTCTTACGTCTGTGACATGCTGTTCAGCCATAGTCCGCCTTATACAAGGCACTACCCTAATGTGGTAAAAGAATTGAACTATCTTCTTCCTACTTATATGATCATTACTTCTTTTGCATCATGTAGTCTGGAATCCATTTTGGTGTCGAACCTTCAGGTCAACAATTACCATTATTTCCCAGATCTCATATTTGATCTACTGGAAGAACAAGTATCTATGGACTTACCTCCATACTCTTGAATGGAAGGATTTTAGGAAATTCCATGGAAACCTTGGGTTCTAAATCCGACCTTATCAGAGATACCTTTACTTCCCATCTCCTCTTTCCAATTCTCTTCATCTCCAAACAATATTATTGAACACCTTCTTTTGAATATTATTTAGGAATCATGTCTAAATCCGAAACTGGAATCACCAAAAATGTTTTTACTCTCACTGGTGCAGATAACTATATAGCATGGTTGGAATCCATGAATGCATATCTTGCTACTCTCAAGGTGGCTTGGATTGCTTCTGGACAATCCACTTATCCTGCTGGAGCTAACACTGCTGAGGAACAAAAGAACAATTGGCTTGATTCAGATCTCCAGGCAGTTGGAGTCATCACTTTGTATATGAAAAACGATCTTCGCACCTCTGTGGAGAAAGTGTATGATGCTAACAATGTCTTGTTAGCAAAGAAGACCTTGGATACCCTCAAGGCTTTATATGCTCCTACAGGCCCAACTGGGTAGTTTCATCTTTTCTGTCAAGCTATTTACTGACACATGGATGAGTCCCAAGAACCATCAGGACAGATTGTGGTGCTAGAGACCTTGTTCTCTCAGCTTCTTGCAACTGGCTTGAATCTTCCAGATAATCTCTGGGCTATGATTCTTTGTGCCAGACTTCCAGACTCTATGAGTACCATGGTGTCCACTGCCATCCACACTATCACCACTGCGGACTTTAAACCTGCCAAGATCATTCCCATGATACTTGCAGAAGCCACCCATCGCCAGGATACCTCTCTGGCAAATCAGATCTTAATGAACTGGCCCAAAGGACAGAATTTTGGTAACAAATCTGGGAAGAAAAAGGAGTGTTGCAAGATTTGTCACAGTTCATGGCACATGACTGAGAAACATGGTCAACCACATGATGACAAACTAGACTACTCTGACCCCATCTATTTTCAAACTGAATGTGATGGCTATGGTTCCTGTTATCTTATGTGTGATACTACTAAGGAAACATATAAGGATAAATGGGTGGTGGATTCAGGATGTTCCGATCACCTAACTCCTTTCCTTTCTGATTTCTCTTCATGTGCAGATACCAAAAGAATGTGTCAAATCACAGATGGATCTCAGGTTCCAATGTATGGACCTGGAATTGTGGTACTACAACATGACAATGAACAGCAAGGGTGGAACTTTGTTCTTACTGGAGTTTGGTATACTTCCACTGTCAAACATTGATTGTTATCTGTTATGGATTTGGTTTCCCAAGGATTTTGATGTGAAATAGGTGCTACCACTCAAATTCTGGACAAACAAGGACAGCTGATACTGCAAGGTCTGCCAACCTCTGATCACAACAAGCTTCATTGGATTCAGTTGACCACAATTACTCCCTCTGTTGCTTGTCTTGCCTTGTCCAGGAAAGATTCTCACTCTTTGTGGCATCTCCATTTTGGACACTGTTCTGATAATGTGTTCTCTTGTGGTTTTTCCTTCCTTGATGGGTTACCATCTCTAACCCCATCCTCGTCCACTGCTTCCAGAGAAAGACATGGGTACAGGCTACCCATCGTGGGTTATGGGTATGGGTATGCATGGGTATGGGTATGCATGGGTATGGGTATGCATGGGTATGGGTATGGGTTGCTACCAGAGTACCCATGTACCCATGATACCCATACCCACAACCCATGATATATCCATGGCCTTCTTTTATACCATTATAAGCTAACAAATGTACAGCCCAGCAGTTGACAGATACTGTACAGTTCCATCAAACTGTAATTTGTGCTTGCTGATGGGTGGGATTAGTGTTTGAAAGTCCAGTTGTAGGACTGTTAAAAGACTAGGACTAGACTGGACTGG
>JBBPRQ010001033.1:0-10715 GCA_038093095.1 Boletus insuetus | reverse complement strand
TTAACAGCAATCACGTGACCTTTGTCACATGATCTAGTCACATGCCATCACATGAACCAGTCACATGATCTTATCTCTTATCTTGGCTATGCACCTCATGGCGATCACATTGCATTCTTATCATCGCCTCATGCTTTTCCTCTTGACTCACTTTCCCTTCTCAGCCAATAGCAATAACCGCTCTTATCTAGAGCCTATAGCATAAGTCTCTCTTATCTCTCTTATCGCCTCATGGTACCCAGTGGACAACCTATTAACTACTTATAGTCAGTATAGCCTCTAGCATAGCATGGTCTGTGCATGGTCTCTCTTAGTATATATAGTCGTACTTATAGTAGTACAGACCTTAGTCTTATTCACCTGGTATATTCCCCTTGGTTATTTCCCCTTGGTTCTTTCCTCTTGTTCTTATTCCTTCTACTAGGGATATTCCCCTTCAATGATATAATCCTCTGTTGTCTCTAGGATCACATATCCTACTAGGTTGACTCACAACGTCACAAGGTTCCTTTGTAAGGTATAGTTGGAACAAGGGTCGTTACAGCCAAAGAAGACTCTTGGCTCCCAGAATGGAACTTGAATCATTCAAAGTCCATTCTCAACGAGTATAAAAAGCTTCACTCCTCCATTTTCTGACTCTAACCCTCTTTGTTTGCATCCACCATGTCATTTGAACAACTCTCCATCTTGTCTGAGTCCTCCATCACTGCTTCTACTACTTCGTCCCCTTCTTCCACTATTGCCAAATCTGAATGGGGTTCTAACCCTGTCACCATCCCTGAACCTGCTACTCGCCAAGTTACCTTCCATTCCATAGACATTCCGGGAACCACCACCATTCCAGAATCAATTACTATTGACAAATAACAACAGTTCCAACAGTTCTGTGTTCCGATCCCGGAACCCCTATTCCGGAACCACTTCCGGAATGTTCCCACGCCTTCCAGACTTGAAACCACCGGAACCACTTCCGGAATATTCCCACGCTCTTCCGAGCTCGGAAACACCAGAACCACTTCCGGAACTTCCTTGGAAAGCACGGAAGCACCGGAAATACTACATCTCATTAATCCTTATAACCTTCTTTCAGGGTTATCATGGCAATATTGTAGGTAACATAATACGAGTGTGCCTTCACCCATAGCATACATATATCCTGTATCTCACTCACAAGCACCTCAGTCATTTCCGCCCATCTTAGGCAGCAGCTGAGGTGAGTTACTTTTACTTACTAGTTTTATCCCTAACTAATGTACTATAGTATCGGGCAACTCCTGCCCTCTCTCAGACTTTGTTAGCATCCATTGGGAAATCTCCAAGGACATCCCCTTCTCGGACCACCCAACCTTCATCGGCTTCACCTGGGACCTGACCTGACGCACCGTCTGCCTCACCGAACCAAAGTGCATCAAATACGTCAATGCCATCATGGAATGGTCCTGTAATGCACAGCACAGTTAGTGATGAGCGGAGCGTGAAGTTACCTTGGTCTGAATGAGGTTCAACAAGTGGAGGGCAAGGTAATGAATAGAGGAGCCTGCTAGGCAATGTCTACCACAGTCTATCTCAGAAGACGAACTGAGACTCGAGGTGGGCTTGACGGGTCTCCGATATCCAGGTGCTAGCCACTGGAGCTCTCGGGAAGTATCACTAGAACTATGCTGATATTGTGTAGAACTAGCTTAGGGAAAATACAGGCTAGAAGTACAGAGTATATATATGGTAGGCCCCTGGTCCGTGCGAGTAAGGTAAGTGATATAAAAGGAAAAAGGAGGCAGGAGTCTGAAGGACTACCATACTCCATATAGTCCATCCCAATAATATGGAACTGTGGGATGTGGCAGTGTGATCTAAAAGAGGAACGCCATGTGGGCAGAAATCTGAAGGAATCCTGTATGGAAGCGGAATGAAAGGAAGAAGCTAAATATAGAGCAGAGGCGGGGCGCCATGTGAGTATATAAGAAATGGATATAAAAAAGGAGAAACTATCTGGAGGATGACTCCAGTATGAATACAACTCTGTAGAGTAAGAGATAGAGTCTAAAGAGAAACAAGTAAAGCAGCGTAACTGCCCAAGCGTAGTGAAGATGGAAAAAGTGTACCCCCCTAGTAGACCGTAACATTACCCCCCATTTACGGTCGAAGCACCTGTGAGACCACCCCTTAGTCACAGTCCCCCTCATTTACCTCAAAGTCAGTGGGGTCATAGTCGTCTTGGGGGTTGCGGCGAATAACACAATTCTCCTTGCAATGTCTGAGTTCTCCGCAGATGGGGCAGTGGTGACGTGGGCAAAAGGTTTGAATATGCCCAGGTGCCGTGGTGAGGCAAAAGGGGCATTGGTAGCGAGGACAATCGGGTCAGAGATGACCGAATTTCCAACAAGTGAAGCAGCGAGCAAGGGGATGATGAGGAGGGAGAATGATGGAGTCAACATCTATTGGGTTTTGGGAGGACCCAGGCGTCAGCAAGGGTGATGCCACAATGTCCTTGTTATATCTACTGGAGGTGGGATAGGGTGTGTCTGCGCATGAGCAGTTGCACAGTCTTTTAGTAGGGCTTCCCACAGCTCATGCGGCAGAAGACAAGAGTCTGAACTGAAGTGTTGCCTTGGCCCACTTGAGCTTACGAGAACTTGCTGTGGGGGATGGTGAGATGGGATGTCCATGGGTAGGGTAAACAGTGTTGTTGGGTGGTGGGGTGGTGGCTCCAAGAAGGGGGATTGTGGCGAGGAAGTTTCAAACCTCGTCAGAGGATGCAGGGAGTTCTGAAAGACTTCGGGGGGGATTATCGCCACTAATTCCTCTATTGCTGCCATCAGTTGGTCCTGCGGTAGGAGCATGAGAGGCCGGGGTTGGTGGAGGTGGCACGGGGATGGGAGTGCAGGAGGCGGTTCGATCTGTTGAGGCAGACCCTGTGTTACTATCTCCATCCTCCCTTCTCCTAGATCCGTCAACCTCATCCCGGGCCCAAGTGTCCTGATCCCATGGGTGATTCTTGTTGTTGTTGAAGTAGTATCATCGTAGGTTGGTGGGGAGTGTGTTAAGTATTGGTCTAAGAATATGTGTGAAGAGGAGTCTAGGGAGTCCCTGAAAGACGTCATCGAATCCATGGTTGTGGAGAGCATCAAGAATCACGTCTCGAGACTCGTGGATGGACTGTTCCATGGCAGCGGCGTAGACAGGCAGGGTCCCATCTGGAAATAGCTGGGCATGGAGAGTACAGGAGGTGGCATAGGTATGGAATATGCCGACCAAGGATCTGAGTATTGGAACGTCCTGGTAAGCGGGAATGGAGGGTAATGCGATAGAAGCGGCAGCGTTCTCAATGACGGTGCAGTATAAGATTCGATGAGAGCGGGTTGGGAGTCGGTGGATGCAGACAGGGATGTCAGCCAGGATGATGTGGACATAGGAGGATGCAATTGATGACATGTAGCAGAGCTAGGGCTCAACACTCAGAACGATGAGAGTGGTATGCGGTGATTATGGAGGAAAAGTGAGGGGGTCCCTTGCCTTATATTCCTCAAGAAGATCCTTGGCATGTCCTAGGTTGGACTCAGGTTCCCAGGTATTTTCAGAGGACAGGTATCCTCTCCATGAAACAAGGTAGTGGCGGCGTTGAGCGGAGCCCCGATGGGCTAGGATCTGATCAATTTTGAATTCCTCTTCTCTGTCTATTATGTCTGGCGGAAGCGGGATGAAGTTATCCCTGTATTCCACAGTAGTTCTATATGGGGTGAGAAGGGAGGCATGGAAGGCATTGTGAATTTTCCACATTTGTGGGAGCCAGAGTTTGTACGATATGGGCGATATGACTTGTGTGATCTCGAACGGTCCTTCCTGTCGAGGTGCGAGTTTCTTAGAAGGGTAGTGGAGTCTCAGGTTGCGGCCCTCAAGCCACACCTTATCTCCGACTTTCCAGGGTTTGAATTTTGAGGTTACATGTTCCCTCATATACCTTTGTGCCTTCTCGTGCACAGCTATGGCTTCTAGTTGGGCTTCATCAAGGTCCCTGAGTCGTTTCTCGAGGGTGGGAAGGAACATAGTTCCGACCCGTGGGTAGGTGCGCAGCTCGTACCCCATCATTAGGCTAAAAGGAGTCTTTCCTGTCATGGAATGGACGGAGGAATTGTGATAGTATTCCGCCATTGGAAGGAGATCCGACCAACGGGAGGCGTCACCTTGGCAAAAGATCCAAAGATAAGTCTCGAGTTCCTGGTTGACCCGTTCTGTTTCTCTGTCGGTTTGTGGATGATCAGTGGAAGAGAGGAGTGGATCATAATCAAAAAGCCTGGCCAGTTCTTAAGTGAAGGCCAAGGCGAATTGTGGACTGTGATCTGAGATTATCTTGTCATGGAGTCCAAACTGTGGGAAGACATTTTCGAAAAATAGTTGTGTGACACCCTCAGCGTCCGCGCTCTTGTGACACGGAATGAAAATCACCCCCTTAGTAAGGCCATGGTCGACCACGACCATGACAGAATCATATCCATGCGACAGCGGCAAGTCCATAATGAGGTCGACAGAGAGACATTGGAAAGGTCAGGAGGAGGTGACGGGCAGCGGAGTCAATGGGGGAACGGTTGGATGAGTATTGACCTTGTTAGCCTGGCAGGTTGCACAGCCCTGGATGAAGTGGTGCACAAACGCAGTGAGACCAGGCCACCAATAGTCACATTGTACGAGGTTCACCGTTTGGTAATACCTGCCATGACCGCCCGCAGGCGAGTTATGTAAGACATGAAGGAGGTCATGCTGGTGATCCTCGGGCACATAAGCCTGGTCTTTGAAGTAAAGAATCCCATTGTCATATTGCCAGTCATGAATAGAGGAGCAGGGAATGCCCGATGCACCCTCGTGGAGCGAACGCAGTTGATTGATGACGAATGGGTCGGCAGTGGATGACTTCTCGATAGAAGTCCGGAGGTCAATGTCAAGTTGTTTAATAAAAGCTCCCCCAGTAGTAAGGAGACAGCAGCATTGTTGTTTGCTGTTTCCACATTGTTCTTACATGAGAGCGCGTCCACAGGGCCCATGTTAATCCCTGGAGTATGCTGGAACAGGAGGTTGTAGTCCTGTAGCGTTAATAGCCATCTAGCTTGCCACCTAGAGAGCTTCCTTGGGTCCTTGAAATAGCACAGATTCTTGTGGTCTGTGAGCACAGTGATGGGCCGGTCAGTTCCGGTAAGGTAATGTGTAACGACCCTTGGTCCCACCTATGGATTCTATAAGGGACTTTGTGACGTTGTGAGTCTAACCAATAGTAGGATTTGATATCCTAAAGGAAACAGAGGATGTATATCAATGAAGGGGGAATAACAAAGGGGAAAACAACAAGGTGAATAAGACTAAGGTCTATACTACTAAGAGTACAACTATATATACTAAGAGAGACCGTGCACAGACCAAGCTATGCTAGAGGCTATACTGACTATAAGTAGTTAAAAGTATGTTTACTGGGTACCATGAGGTAAAGGCTGTGCTGAGGGAATACTGCTATTGGATGATAAGGGAAAGTGAGTCAAGAGGAAAAGCATGAGGCGACCATGAGGATGCAATGTGTAAACCACGAGGTGCATAGCCAAGATAAGAGATAAGATCATGTGACTAGATCATGTGACTGGGCCACATGACTGCTGAAGACAATATCGGAAAGGTATGTTTTGTGGTTTCTGTAGTAGTTCAGTAAAGGTCAAGAAAGAAGTAAAAGGTAATGGTTTTCCAGTTAGTATAGGCATTCTGAGGGCGAGCGTTACATAATGTTGCCATTCTTCTAGCACACATATAACCACTAGAAGTTCTCGATCATAGATATTGTAGTTGTGTTCTGCCGGTGAGAATGTCTTAGACATGTAGCAGCTCAGATGCAGGTCTCCATTGCCATCCTTCTGCATAAGTCTGCCACTGCTAGCTGTAAGCGAGGCGTCTGTCATCACGTAAAATGGTTTTGAGGTATCCAGCATCCTTAGTACCAGTTTGATGGTGAAGACCCTTCGGAGGAGGTTGAAGGCCTTCTGTTGCTTGTGCATCCAGGATCATGGCTGCCCTTTCTTCATCAAATCCAAGATCAGTCGCATGATGTCAGAGAAGTTGGGAATAAATTTGCGGTAGAAGTTGCAGAATCTGATGAACAAACGGACTGCACGAACTGACTTCGGGGGTTCCCAGGTTGCAATCGCCGAGAGCTTGGTAGGGTCCATCTTGATGACCCCTTCACGAATGATCATACCAAGGAATTCTACTTCCAGGGCGTCGAACGTGCATTTCTCTAATTTGAGGCCAAGCCGGTTCTCTCATAACCGCTCCAATACTCGCCTCATCCTATTGTGGTGTTCCTTGAGATCCATGGAGTGGATCAACATATCATCCATGTAGATGATCAACCATCCTTCCGCCACCATATCCTTGAAAATAAAGTCCATGAATGACTGGAAAGTTGCAGGACTGTTGCAAAGGCCAAAGAACATAATGAGAGGCTTAAAGAGGCTGAAGGGCATAATGAATGCCGCCTTCCAGGCATCTTTAGTCTTGATCCGGATGTTGTTGTATCCCCAGCGAATATCCATCTTCGTGAAGTAATGAGAACCTTTGAGCTTATCCATCAAGTCTCCAATGAGTTGGAGAGGGTACGCGTTCTTGACGGTGTGCTCGTTAAGGTATTGGTAGTCCTGGCATGGTCTCAGGTTACCGTCTTTCTTAGAGACGAAGAAGAGGCCTGGGGAGAGTTCAATGGGCATATACATCTGGCCTTTAGGTGTTCTTGAATAAATTCTTGGCATGCCTCTCGCTCCTTAGGGTTGAGTGGATATGCCTTTGTAACTCGTGGGTTGAAAGTGTCGTCTAGATTGATGCCGTGATCAAACAACCGATATGGCAGAAGGGGACCATCGTCCTTCTTTTGGAAGACGTCCTCAAAATCTCCAAACTCCCACAGGAGTTGAGCCTTGGTTTTCATTGCTTCCTGAGCCAGGGAAGTCAAAATTGTAGTTTTCCTTATGGAGGGCCCGGAATGCTCTTCTTCATCATCATCCTCCTCACAATCTAAGGATCTGGGAACTTTCTCCTCCTGGGTGGTCGGATCCACCTCAGGAACCTTCAGCATAACCTCCCCCTTTCGGGCAGTGAGTACCGAGTCAACCGCGCATGTCCACCATCGCGCTCGCCATTGTTGGAGTTTTGTTACCTGGCATTTCCTATTGAATATGTTTATAGTGGCGGCATGATCTCCTTCGCCACTTAGGGACTCTGGGTTGGTCGGTTCCGCCTCGGGTAGTTGCACCTTTCCTGTACTCCAGTCGATCTCTGGGTTGTTGTTGCAGAGCCACGGGAGTCCTAGGATTACATCGTCCTTGCCACAGTCAATAACAAGGAATTCTCGGAGATGGGTGGTTTCTCCGACTTTCATCAAGATCATTGCCTTCTTTCATATAAGGCTGTTATGGTTAGGCATACCATCTACATTGCTCACCCACAGGGGAGTCTTTAATTTTGAAGTGGGGATTCCACATGCTGCGATCAAAGCGTAGTTGATGAAGCATCTGGTGGTGCCTGAGTCAATCAGGGCTTTAGTGTCGATGATTTTGAATGCAGTACAATCAGGGGGATAAAGAGTGACTGAAATCATGATTGATTGCAAAGCTGCCCCTGATACAAATACTGGTGATATGGAATGAGTGGTGTTTCGTATAGAGGTGGAGGATGACGTCAACCCTTCTCCACCTTTCAAAAATCCTGGCATGGTCCTATGTTATCCACGTCCTTGCCTGGTCCTACATTACCCAGGTCGTGACTTGGGTTGCCTAAGCCGTGAGCCTTAAGCCTAGCCGCATGGTCGGTTCCGGTATTGGCAAGCTTCTGCACTGAGAGGGGCATTTTGCCATTGATGGTTGGATGGTCGGTTCTGCCTCTGGCTTGGTCCTTCATTATCCAAGTCCCTTCCTCATTGCGCACAGCCCATCGTGCTACCTTCTTTAATCCTAGTTTGACTGTGTTGATATGGGCCAACTCTTGCCTAGAGGGTTGCAGTCCAAACCCCATGTTGTGACCCCCAACGTGTTGGTGGTCCCTGGTTATCCCACCTCAGGTTGCTTCTGCCCCCACCGTCTGTGACTGGGGTACATCCTTCGGGTTCATGCCTGAGTCATCCTCAGGGCTTTCCTCCCAGGTAGCCTCTTGGAGGTCCGCTGGCACGAGAGCGGAAAATCTGTTTGTTGACCTTACAAACTGGGCTCCACAGTTCGCCTTGATCCCTACTTTTTGGCACTCTTGATATGAGGCTGAACGTACCACAGCCATGGCCTGGTAACCTTCCTCTTCTGTGTCAGGATCCGTTGAGTCCTCAAATGCAGTCTTGAGGATGTTAATAGCGGTGCCTTGGTCCTTCCTTGGTAGACTCTCAATATAGTCTTGGACCTCATTACCCTCCCACCTAGTCACGTCATCAAAGCTGTCATTGGTGGATATGGCTCTTGTGCTTTGCAACTGTCATTGTTGGGGTGTGCGATATTTTTGCGACGAGTGGGGTATATGACGGAATTGTGTCCAGTTGGTTCTGGATCGAGAGTGGTTGGCAGACCTACAACCAACCTGGTGGCACACAAAACACTTGTTGCTTTTCATGTACTCCGACTGCTGTGTTGGGGTGAGATGTACGGCATCTACGTCCATAGCGTATGGGTCGCAAGTAGAGCTACGAGAGGAGGGAGCAGGGATATATGGGACCTTCCTGCATAAATCATCTATCCTCCTAAGCTGTTGAGAAAACTTCCCCGCCTTATCGATCCATTCTTGATAGGTGGTGGGTACTTTCTTGCAAGAAAGCACCATAGCAGCGAGGTGTTGGCTAAGACCATGGAGGAACCATTCCACCAGGGCGGTGGAGTCCTTGATCCCAGTTTTCTCTGCAAGGAGATGGAACCACGAGGTGTAAGTGGGAAAGCCATCACTAGTAGTTCTGTCTGGGAGCCTTTCTGGGATCTGGCGTAATTGAGAGAGGTCGATCCTGGCCTTTGCTGCTACGTCATATGGGGCAAAAGTAGACTTGAATGCTTCTGTAATTCGTTTGAAGGTTTTGTCTGCATCTGCAACTCTTGGGTTCGAAAGCTTCATCAGCTATTCTTCCGTGAAGGTCTTTCCACAGCCCTTGCTTATTTTGTTGAGAAAAGTAAGGGATTTTGTTATATCCATGTAAAGTTGATTGTTGATGAGGAAGTAGGCTTTCATGGAGAGGAGCCATCGGTTAGAGTCCTCGGGGAGCCCAGCCTTTATTTCTGAAACCATGTTGTTGTCTTCGGGAGCCAGGTCAATGTCAATGTTGGAATCTGTGTCCGGGTCATGATAACTAGCAGGGTGGTCCTTGTCTGAATGAGGGGATGGTGGCGGGGGAGGGAGTGCCACAGGAGGTGGTAGCGGTGTCGCCGACGGAGTCAGTGTCAGTTGATAGTCTAGCTCAAGATAGTCGGTTGCTCTTCCTCATGTCCTGTTTACCTCGGCTAAATCTCATTGCCTTTGTCTGTAAGTTGCCTTTGCCTCAGGGGAGGAAAAGCGATCAGGAAGGGGGACAAAGAAGGCGTGTCCAAGAGGTAGTTTGTGGATGTGCAGGAGAGGGGAAGGGTTAGCACTAGGAGGTGCTGACGGAGGGAGCAGAGCAGAAGGACCTGGCTCTGGGCTAGAGGAATCTCTGAATAGACTGAATCGGGAAATGTTGGCGGTGGGGTGTGTCCTCTACACAAAGGTAGGAACAAGGGGAGAAGCTAGTTCTTTTGTAACGCACAGCGCAGTTAGTGACGAGTGGAGCATGAAGTTACCTTGATCTGAACGAGTTCGATGAGTGGAGGATGAGGTAACAAGTAGAGGAGCCTGCTAGGCAATGTCTACCACAGTCTATCTCAGAAGACGAACTGAGACTCGAGATGGGCTCGATGGGTCTCCAATATCCAGGTGCTAGCTGCTGGAGCTCTCGGGAAGTATCACCAGAACTATGCTGATATTGCATAGAACTAGCTTAGGGAAATACATGATAAAAGTACAGAGTATATATATGGTAGGCCCCTGGTCTGTGCAAGTAGGGTAAGTGATATAAAAGGAAAAAGGAGGCAGAAGTCCGAAGGACGACCGTACTCCATATAGTCCATCCCGATAATGTGGAACTGCGGGATGTGGCAGTGTGATCTAAAAGAGGAATGCTGTGCAGGCGGAAGTCCGAAGAAATCCCATATGGAAGCACAACAAAAAGAAGAAGCTAAATATAGAGTGGAGGCAGAGCGCCGTGTGAGTACGTAAGAAATGGATATAAAAGGAGAAACTATCTGGAGGACGACTCCAGTACGAATACAACTCCGTAGAGTAAGAGACAGAGTCTAAAGAGAAACAAGTAAAGCAGTGTAGCTGCCCAAGCATAGTAATAAAAGAAAAAGAGTACCCCCCTAGTAGACCGTAACAGGACCAGGGCGCTGCTATTAAGATCCTCAAGATTGCATTTGAGGACTCGACAGATCCCAATGCAGAAGAGAAAGGTTACCAGGCCATGGCTGCGGTACGTTCAGCCTCATACCAAGAGTGCCAAAAAGTAGGGATCAAGGCAGACTGCAGAGCCCAGTCTGTATGGTCAAACAGATTTTCCACTCTCGCACCAGCGGACCTCTGAGAGGCTACCTGGGAGGAAAGCCCTGAGGATGACTCAGGCATGTACCTGAAGGATGTACCCCAGTCACAGA
>JBBPRQ010001032.1:0-10725 GCA_038093095.1 Boletus insuetus | reverse complement strand
TAGACCAAGACACCCCAGTCTTGTTCTCCTGGAGTTTTCCCAAACTACCATCACACTTGACCACCCCTAGTACTCTGGTTCTCAAACACTAGACCCTTTGGTGGGTTTGGTTGTTTCAAGTGTAATTGGAGGTGCCAAAATGATGTTGATGGTGTTGAAGTGGATGGGGCATGAAGGAAATCAATGGTGCGACGGGTGCACTGCGTTGTGAGCGAGAACAAGTCAGAACAGAGGATCCTAATAGCTTGATCCAGTGACTCTTGTGTTTCTCTGTCTGCAGCACCAGCACCAGTGATATGCTCCACAGTCATTTCAGCCATATCAACATCATCCAACAAATCAACATCCAGCAGCTGCCTGAAACTGCTGAGGATGCACTTGGAATTGGGACTACATTCAATTAGTGTGAGCAGATTCATGACGGACATCAAACAAGAGAGTTGAGAGATAATCCTGACAGCAAGGAGGACAAGCTCTGGGTATGCTGGATAGACATACATCACAATTGCAGGGATATACTTGGTTGCGTATGTCAGCGCTTGGTTGAATCTTGTGTAAAATGACCTTGAATGGATGGTCCTCACAAATGGCGTGCTGTCAAACTCAGAAAGAATGGGAACCAATATGTTGAGGAAGACGTCCTGAATCTTGAGGTCAATGATGTGAAGGACACGAATGATGGTGAGCAAGAAGTAAGGCTCTTCAGAGGGGAGCTCACGCTCGAACCCTTCAATGCCATTGACGATGTAGGAAAGGATGGTGGATTGGAGAGGGGAATTTGTGAGCAGGCGAGTCAGCACTTCAAAACCAGGATGGATGAGCAACGGAACGACAGTTTCTTGTCTCAGCAGTCCATCTTCATTTGCTCAGACAAGGTTCTCTATCTCCCAACCTGCAAGGGCACGTTCAACGAACTTGAGGCACAGATTGTTCATCCACCATCTCTCCGAGTGTCGTGTGTATTCTCAGCGTGACAGTCCTGCAAACATGTTATCTACCATGAAGCTGATGTAGGGACCGATGCCAGGTAGGCGGTAAGGCTGGCCCAGAGACTCGGGAATCGTATTGAGCGGCTCTGCATCTGCCAATAAACTTCGTGGGGAAAGTTTCTTTGGTGTATGCAACAGTGTAGCCAGCAGGTTCAAAAATGGAATGGTAGTGGAATACAACTTGCATACTGCCTCCACTTCGTCCAACTCAACTTCCACCCCTTTATGGGTGGTAGAACGGCACCTGTGCTGACTGACTGACCAACGACCGGATACAGGGGTATGCATGTTGATCACCTTGACTCTCTCCATCAGTGTCTGTACACTCTTGCAAATATCTACTCCTGCCACACCCGCTCTGGGCTTGCAAAACACAGCAAGAGCATCAAAGATGGCCCCCCTTGAGTTCAAGAGGTATACCCAGAGGAACAAGCAACACCAAAGTTAGGATAGCATGAAATTGGGTATTGGAAGAGATGGCAAGATGCATGGCGACAGAGCTTGTTGCTACAGTGGAGAGAAGGCGGAGGAAGGATTGCGTGAGAAGTATGTCCTCTGGCCTGATGGGAATATGTTGAGGGGGTTGTTGAGTAGGCAGATGAGGTTGTGAGCTAGCAAGAGAGCTGAAGCCGCCAAACGATGTGGTGAGGGAAGGAGGCTGGTTCATGCAGGGACTCAGGGTAGGGGAGGTCCAGGACTCAAGAAGGACAAAGATGGTAGACCATGATATCGAAGGGCCGGCATGGTACGAACCAGTGGAACTGGGTAGGCTACCACCTGGTATCACTTCCCCGCCACCACGAGCAAGGAAAATTGTACGCGAGTTCACTACACTGTTGACCCTTTGTGAGACCTGAAAGCATATCATACAATGCCATGGTCATATTCACATCCCAGACTTGGGTAGACCAGACGGCCCATTGCAAAAAGGACAGGAGTTTGCCTGCGGATGTTTCCATGATTTCCATGTACGACAAACCGCGCATCTTGCCAGTGGGTGTTGCACCCCAGAATCATAGCATGCATTCAGGTGGGAGAGACACGTATAGTACACCAATGAGGGAATACATAACAAAGTCTGAGAGAGGGCAGGAATTGCCTGATACTCAGCCACTGCCTAAGATGGGCGGAAACGACTATATTCACCTGAGAGAGGGCAGGAATTGTCTGATACTATAGTACATTAGTTAGGGATAAAACTAGTAAGTAAAAGTAACTCACCTCAGCCACTGCCTAAGATGGGCAGAAATGACTGAGGTGCTTGTGAGCGAGATACAGGATATATATATGCTATGGGTGAAGGCACACTCGTATTATGTTACCTACAATATTGCTGTGATAACCCTGAAAGAAGGTTATAAGGATTAAGTCAATGAGATGTAGTACTTCTGGTGCTTCCGTGCTTTCTAAGGAAGTTCCAGAAGTGGTTCCAGTATTTCCAAGCTCGGAAGAGCATGGGAATATTCTGGAAGTGGTTTCAGCATTTCTAAGCTTGGAAGAGCATGGGAATATTCCAGAAGTGGTTCTGGTGGTTCCGAGTCCGGAAGGCATGGGAACATTCTGAAAGTGGTTCCGAAATAGGGGTTCCAAGATCAGAAGAGTGCAGAAATATTCCAGAAGTGGTTCCGGTGGTTCTGAGTCTGGAAAGGCATGTGAAACAACCCTCAGACTCACACTTAAGTGAAGCTGGTGCTAGGTCGCTTGCACAGAGGAAAAGATGAGAGATAAGAACTGAAGACTAGAGTTGCTTGAGGAGGAAACTCTAAGAGGACAAGACTGCTGTCCTCTGGCACTGCATTGGGGTTTATATACTAAGTACAAGTGTGTACGGACCATGCAGTGCTACTCTATATATAGTAAGTATCCTTGGTACTGGGAAACATGAGGATGTGGCAGCACAGCCATGCATAGCCAAACATGTGTGATGCATGTGTCAGTGGCAGCATGCTGTAGCAATGCAGATCTAATGTGAAATGGAAACATAGATGTGGGAGATTAAATATGCATTGTGAATAGAAGTGAGAGAGTGGGAATGAATAGAATAGGGGTAAAGAAAAGAAAAGAATTGATAAGTCCATTACCACTTGGATAGTGATCATAACAGCACGGAAACATTCTGGAAGTGGTTTTGAAATAGGGGTTCTGGGATTGGAACATGGAACTGTCGGAACTGTTGTTATTTGCCATATTTGGACATTTTTAGAGTTTCTCTGTCCTCTGTCTCAGAGATCCATACTAATTAATTATCTTATTTCCAACTATCTCCTTTAGTAGTTACACCTCCATTCTCTGTGTAAGGGTTCTCCATCGACCCTACTCCACAAGGGTCCTCCGATAATTGACCCTACGTGCCTCCATACATAGCCTCTCTGAGTATACTCTGTTCTTTCTTCTCTTTCCGACCTCCGATCTGTTCCTCATAGTATATAAATCCAACCTCCGTGTACTGTACTCCTTAGTTTGAATATCAACTTAGTCTCTCTCCTCCAAGTCTCATCTTCCCAACTCTTCCATCTACCCTCAGATTACTCCTTCCCATCTCATACCTCTGTCCCTCTGAAATACGAGGACAAGGACTAGACAAGAGCGCGACATACAAGTCCTGCACCAATGCCCTCATCCATCCATAACCTCTGTGACCTCCATACCGGATTTTGGTCCTTATCTCTAATTCTGTTTCTAGCTTCCAGATCTCTGTCAGACTTGTGCCCAGAGTGATACCGGACTTAACAGTATATTTGAACTCACACTTGTCTAGATACCCTCAAACATGACTTGCACTACCAGAACCTCTCAGCATGCTTTGTTAGAAACTGTTTTCAGCAACTCTTGAAACATCTCTGGAGAGTTCATCAGCCTGACTGCCCATGGCAATCCGTTGATCTCTGAGTCACAGAACCTGGATCGGTCATGTCTGTTGCCACTAACTAGCCTAACCTGAGAACCTCATTCACCCATAGAACCTCATTTCAAGGAACTCCCAGAAGAAGATGATTTGATTCAGGGCGCTGGTCGTCCAGGACGCTCGAGTCCTCTGAACAATGGTGACAATGGTGGTGGTGACTCTGACTCAACTCCATCAGAAGAATCAGAAGAATCAGAGGATGACCCTTTTAGTCATCCACCTAATGAAGACCCTTTCAGTTGCCCACCTGTCAATGACAATTGTAATAATGATGTCCCTCTTGCTTTTGAACCGTTTTCCCAACTCACTGATGCTATTAAGGATATGATGCGTCAAGCACTCCGCCATAAGAAAGATTCCTCTGAGAGCAAAACCAAAGTCTGAGAACCGGACACTTTCGACAGAACTGATCTGAAGAAACTCTGGCCCTTCACAGTTCAATGTGAACTGAACTTCCAAGCAAATCTGAAGGCCTTCTGAAAGGATTGGGCCAAGGTAATGTTTGCTCAGTCTTATCTTAAAGGCATTACCCTCGATTATTTTGAGCCAGACCTGCTCAGAATGCAGCCATGCTATGCCCATCCTCTTTGGATGGAAAACTGGCAGGCGTTTCTATATGAGCTCCAGTCCAATTTCAGACCTCATGACCCTGTCATGGATGCAGAGGCTCAACTTGAGCAACTGTGAATGCGAGACTCACAATGCATTTCTAGGTACATAGTTGAATGGAATCATCTGGCTACCCAAGTCTGAGAGTGGGGTGCTGGTGCCCTACGCCAGAGTTTCTACAATGGACTCCCAGATTGGATTAAGGATGAGATTTCTCATCAGGGCAAGCTGGACAATATCTACCAACTCTGGACCATGGCCCAGCAAATCGACCACCGGTACTGGGAGCAAAAGGATGAAATCTCCTGAGCAACCAAAGTATCCAGGTTGAACTCTGGCAACCAAGGTCCCTCCTCCAAATCATCAGGACAAGCCCTGACCAACTTCGCCTCTTCGTCAAAACCAAAGGATGACAAATCCAAAGGTAACTCCACTTCCTCTTCCAGTTTCCCTGGAGAAAGCAACAATAACAGGAAGGGTAACAACCCTTCTTCTGCTCCTACTCCAGAGTCCATTTTGTCAAAACTTGGCAAAGACAGTAAACTCCTACTGGAGGAACGTCAGCGTTGAATGACGATGAATCATTGTCTCTTTTGCGGACAAGCAGGGCACTCTGTGAAGGACTGTCCCAAGTCCTCCTCTAGAGCTTCAAAGGCTCACACCACTAGCATAACTCTGATGGTGACCACCTCAAGCTCCGCTTCTACGGAAGCGAAAAAATAGAGCGCGACTCTCAATTGTCTGCACAGACTGGGAGTTGCGTTGATCCAGACTATGCTCTCAAGGAGTTACGTCTCAATGCATCCACTCTTTCTGATCCTAATTCTCTTCGTCCTTATGTCTCTCTTTCTCAGTTTTCCATCTTTGATGTTCCAACATCCTTGGCACCACTTTTTCCCACCTCCCAGGCTCTTAGAGACCTATTCCACCCTACAATGAAAATGGGTCTGAGAGATCAGACATCATAATTGCATCCTCATACTCACCCAAACAAGGAGGTCCACCATTTCAGGGATGTTGCCAAGAGGTCACAGGGAGCCACCCATGAGCCTCCACAGTTGTCTTGTTTTTATACAGTCTGATGTTTTTGAGCACGCAATGTTTGCCTGCTGTTGCCCACAACTCAAACAGCCCAGTGGCAATGTTCTTTTTTGTCTGTCCATTTTTGGGGTGCAGTATGTTTTTCTGCCCATATGCTTGAATGCTCAACCCCTTCTGTTTGCATACAAACATGAATGCGACCATTGACAAAATGTTCATGTTTGTGTTTGTATATGAACACCATTGCCATGCCTTGTCCCTACCCACATTGCCCACCTTCGCACCACATGTGACGGCAACAGGCACACCCTTGCCCTTGCCCTCCCTTCACTGATGACAGGGTGATGGGACCCCATTCCTGGCCTCCAACTCCTTCTGTTCACATACAAATGCCATTGTGGTGTGCCCTCAACCAAGACAACGATGAAGGTGATGACACCCTGCATGACTGCCACCATCATGCCCCCCCACTATTATGTACGTCCCCCTGTGGCCTCATGTCCACATCATTGCATTGCATCCTCATCCTTGTCATATCAGAGTTGCATCATTGTGAGGTGAAGGGGGAGAGTGTAACGCTTGCCCTCACAATGCCTATACTATCTGGAAAACCATTTCTTTTTACTTTCTTGACCGTTACTAAATCACTACAGAAACCACCAGTCATATCTTCCTATCACGTGACCTCAGTCACATGATCTAGTCACATGACCTTATCCCTTATCTTGGCTATGCACCTCATGGTTTACACATTGCATCCTCATGGTCGCCTCATGCTTTTCCTCTTGACTCACTTTCCCTTATCATCCAATAGCAATAACCGCTCTTATCTAGAGCATATAGGAATAGTCTCTCTTATCGCCTCATGGTACCCAGTGGACACACTTTTAACTACTTATAGACAGTATAGCCTCTAGCATAGCTTGGTCTGTGCACAGTCTCTCTTAGTATATATAGTCTTACTATTAGTAGTGTAGACTCTAGTCTTATTCACCTTGTTTTTTCCCCTTCTTGTTATACATCCTCTGTTTCCTTTAGGATATCAAATCCTACTATTGGTTAGACTCACAACATCACAAAGTCCCTTATAAAATCCATAGGTGGGACCAAGGGTCATTATAGAGAGTGTCATCATCATCATTGTGTGATGGTGTTGCCATTGCATTCTTGATGGTGTGCATGCGTGCAGTGTCCACATATGGTAAGTTGCAGCTGGTGTAAACCCTGTGCTGTCTAAGTGTGTGCGGTAGCCTTGATTGACTCCTGGTGCTGCCGTCTTCATGTATCATGCCCTGGCAACACTTCCCCCATTGTCTATGGTCCATATACAGAGTGTACATCACGTCCGATTCGCCTGATTTGCCCTCAACGTGGTTTAATAATATAATAAGTCAACCTGGTGTGACTGACTCAGTACATAGGTCGTGATTTTAGTCATCCTCGGCAACGCAGTGGGTTGATGTGATTGGTAGGTGGTCTGGGTTGATGGATGAGTGGTTTGGATGCCTCAGGTATGTCCGTTATTGTACAGTTGCACTTTCTGTGTTAACTCGCCTGCTACCTAGCTAGCGAGCTCATTTTGACTCATTTTGAGTTGTGGCACGTGTCACTCATTGCAGCAGTCATTCACATCATCTTCCATCCATTTTGATGCCATCTGCATCAATTCTGTGCTCTAGATCATGCTTGATGTCTGTC
The DNA here is from genome assembly GCA_038093095.1 of Boletus insuetus. Lineage (NCBI taxonomy): Eukaryota > Fungi > Basidiomycota > Agaricomycetes > Boletales > Boletaceae > Boletus > Boletus insuetus. The sequence goes on along the minus strand of JBBPRQ010001032.1, from coordinate 3,483 downwards.
CTCACCCTCTGGACCTGTATGTGGCCTGCTGGCCCTCTATCTTAACACAGCACACTCATTTCAACAATGCACTTGTTCCCATTGTGCTTGCCACCCTTGACACATTTCCACAGTCCAAATTGACTTTGACAGTCTTTGACTCCCCCTGCTTGCCCCTATGGCCTCCTGGGGGCCTATCTTGTTTTGGTATGTCCATTCTATTGGTGTAAAACAAGTAACAGGGGTGCTGTCCCAAAGGAACAAGCTGAAAAGAAGGTGGGTGCGAGAAAGTCTCATCCCAGGGGTTTAGAGGTAGTTGTATAGGGTTGAAGCTGTAACCAAGATGTGTCAAATAGTGGAAGAGATGTCTGGTGCTAATCCGGACAGGAATGGATGGAAATGGAAATGGAAACAAATATCCATGTCATGAAAGACTGACAGATACTACTGGAAGGCTTTGGACAACATACAACGACGACCAACGAGACCTTTTTTGAAGACAAATGAAAAATAGCTAAAAAGGGAGATGTATTTCAGTTTCAATATAGTAGTATTTATAGTCAAGGGCATACCCTTAGACTGTTTATCAAATACACAAAAATGGATGCAGTGCACTAAAAAAACTTCAAGGGTGACGAAAACTTCCTTCAAGGATCATACACGAAAGGGTTGGCAGCGACGTTGCATGATCCTGCAACACTCTAGACTGGTCAAGCCCTTCTGGAAACGTCCAGAGCATCCATCTATTGTAGTGCTGTGACTAACAAGTCATAACATGCATATACATCCGAAACAGGATATATGAAGTACACCTTGTGAGCAAGCATGGCGTCAGTAGTCAATCTGGTAAGTGGAATGGACACGGATGAAAATATGGATGGAACAGATATGTATGGACCACAAACAGATGGACAGATGGATGGATGGATGGATCATAGGATGCTTGAAGACAAATACCTAGTGTTACAGTCTACTAGGGGGGTACTCTTTTTCCACCTTCACTATGCTTGGGCAGCTACGCTGCTTTACTTGTTTCTCTTTAGACTCTATCTCTTACTCTACAGAGTTGTATTTGTACTGGAGTCGTCCTTCAGATAGTTTCTCCTTTTATGTCTATTGTTTACATACTCACACAGCGCCCTGCCTTCACTTTATATTTAGCTTCTCCTTTCGTTCCACTTCCGTATGGGATTCCTTCAGACTTCTGCCCACACGGCGTTCCTCTTTTAGATCACACTGCCACTTCCTGCAGTTCCGCATCATCAGGATGGACTATACGGAGCACGGTTGTCCTTTAGACTCCCACCTCCTTTTTCCTTTTATATCTCTTACCTTACTTGCATGGACCAGGGGCCTACCATATATATACTTTGTACTACCACCATGTATTTTCCCTAAGTTAGTTCTATGCAATATCAGCATAGTTCTAGTGATACTTCCCGAGAGCTCCAGCGGCTAGCACCTGGATATCGGAGACCCGTCAAGCCCACCTCAAGTCTCAGTTCGTCTTCTGAGATAGACTGTGGTAGACATTGCCTAGCAGGCTCCTCTACTCGTTACCTCACCCTCCACTTGTAGAACTCGTTCAGACCAAGGTAACTTCATGCTCTGCTTGTCACTAACTGCACTGCGTGTTACAAAAGAACTAGCTTCTCCCCTTGTACCTTTGCGTAGAGGACACACCCCACCACCAACATTTCCCAATTCGGTCTATTTGGAGATTCCTCTAGCCCAGAGCCAGGTCCTTCTGCTTTGCTCCCTTTGTCAGCACCTCCTAGTGCTAACCCTTCCCCTCTTCTGCGCATCCACGAACTACCTCTCGGACATGCCTTCTTTGTCCCCCTTCCCAATCGCTTTTCCTCCCCTGAGGCAAAGGCGACTTACAGACAAAGGCAACAAGACTTAGCCGAGGTAAACAGGAGACGAGAAAGAGCAACCAACTATCTTGAGCTAGACTATCAACCGACACCGACTCTGTCAGCGACACCGCTACCACCTCCCGCGGCACTCCCTCCCCCGCCGCCATCCCCTCATTCAGATGAGGATCACCCTGCTAGCTATCACGACCTGGACACAGATTCCAACATTGACATTGACCCAGCTCCCGAAGACGATGACATGGTTTCAGAAATTAAGGCTGGGCTCCCCGAGGACTTTACCGGGGAGGCCGAGAACTCTAACCGATGGCTTCTCTCTATGAAGGCCTACTTTCTCATCAACGATCAACTTTACACAGATACAACTAAGTCCCTTACTTTTCTCAACAAAATAAGCAAGGGCCATGGAAAGACCTTCGCGGAAGGATGGCTGATGAAGCTTTCAAACCCTAGAGTTGCAAATGCAGACAAAACCTTCGAATGAATTACAGAAGCGTTCGAGTCTACTTTCGCCCCATACGATGTAGCAGCAAAGGCCAGGATTGACCTTTCTCAGTTGCGCCAGATCCCAGAAAGGCTCCCTGATGGAACCTCAAGCAATGGCTTCCCTACCTATGCTTCAAGGTTCTGTCTCCTAGCAGAGAAAACTGGGATTGAGGACCCCACCACTCTGGTGGAGTGGTTCCTCCGCAGACTCAGCCAACGTCTCGCTGCTATGGTACTCTCTTGCGAGAAGGTACCCACTACCAATCAAGAATGGATTGATAAGGCGGGAAAGTTTTCTCAACAGCTTAGGAGGTTAGATGATTTATGCAGGAAGGTCCCATATATCCCTGCTCCCTCCTCTCGAAGCTCCACTCGCGACCCATACGCTATGGATGTAGATGCCGTATGTCTCACCCCAACACAGTGGTTGGAGTATATGAAGAGCAACAAGTGTTTCATGTGCCACCAGGTTGGTTGTAGGTCCACCAACCACACTTGATCCGGAACCGACTGGACACAATTCCATCAAATGCCCCGCTCATCGCAAAAATATTGCACACCCCAACAATGACGGTTACAAAGCACAAGAGCCATATCCACCAACAATAGCTTTGATGACACGACTAGGCAGGAGGGTAATGAGGTCCAAGACTATATAGAGAGTCTACCAAGGAAGGACCAAGGCGCCGCTATTAAGATCCTCAAGACTGCATTTGAGGACTCGACAGATCCTGGTGCAGAAGAGGAAGGTTACCAGGCCATGGCTGTGGTACGTTCAGCCTCATACCAAGAGTGCCAAAAAGTAGGGATCAAGGTGAACTGCGGAGCCCAGTTTGTAAGGTCAACAAACAGATTTTCTGCTCTCGCGCCAGTGGACCTCCGAGAGGCTACCTGGGAGGAAAGCCCTGAGAATGACTCAGACATGTACCTGAAGGATGTACCCCAGTCACAGATGGTGGGGGCAGAAGCAACCCGAGATGGGATAACCAGGGACCACCAACATGTCGGGGGTCACGACGTGGGGTTTGGACTGCAACCCTCTAGGCAAGAGTCGGCCCATATCAACACAGTCAAACTAGGATTAAAGAAGGTAGCACGATGGGCCATGTGCAATGAGGAAGGGACTTGGATAACGAAGGAC
>JBBPRQ010001031.1:0-10737 GCA_038093095.1 Boletus insuetus | reverse complement strand
CTAATTCAGATACCGAGGGAAGGTTGTTGAGGTTCCAACCTTGGCTTAGGTTGATATCCACGAGTGCCCATTGACATTGTTGGTAGTCTGTGATGATATCCAGAGGGGTATATTGATTGGGACAGACAAGATAGAAGGGGTGGTCATCAGGTAAATGGTGGATATGCAGAAGTGGGGAGGAATGGAAAGGATGGTCCATGGTGGGAGTTGTGGAACCAGAGGAAGAGGGAGGGGAATCTGAAGGTACTCTGAATCTGCCAGAGCAGGATATGATGGAATGGGGGAATGCCCTCTATGTGATAGTAGGGGCAGATAGAAAAGCTAGTTCTTTTGTAACACACAGCAATGTGTTGACAGAGCGTGTTGCAATACAGGTCGAAGAAACATTGCATGAGTAAGGACTGAAGGGTAATGGGGTAACACTGAAGGACAATGCTGAGCTTGAGAGGAATGCAAGCCTAGACAGGTCTCTTCTATCCTAGGTATGACGAGGCGCTTACTAGGGACTTGGAGGATAGGTCTAGAAACAACACTGATATTGCATAGAACTAGCTTAAGGGAAAATACAGGGGAGCGAAGCGAGTCCTTATATATGGTAGGCCCCTGGTCCATGTAAGAGATAGAAAAGGAAATAAAGGAGTGGAAGCCCAAAGGAGTTCTGTCTCCATCTACATATGACTCAATGCACAGCAGCGAGTCAGATCTAAGATATAGTGCATAGCACAATATGAAATACTAAAAGGAGTTCCACATCGGAGAAGTCCGAATAAGGAGATGTGGAATAGAAGTGGAAAGGAAGTCTAAATAAGGGTATCAGCAGAGCGCCGTGTGAGTCATAATGAGATAGAGATTGGGAGAGTGCATCTATTAATGTGGAGGACAACTCCACTATGAATACAACTGCGTACAGTGAGAGAGAACAAGATGAGAGGTGAGAGAACAAAATAGTAAAGAAAATGAGTACCTCCTTAGTAGACTGTAACAATCAGCCACAACCCTATATTCAAGTCAAGATCGAATAAATTACAGCTTCCAGTGGCAACCCAACATGGGATCTTCCTAAACTGCACAGGGCATTATGGAAATGCAATATCAACTGAAGATGTAGCCCAATGGGCAGGTATCAGTGTTGGTTCCATAGTGAACTGTACAAACTGCGTAATGGCTGTGCTTCTTGAACAGCACAACAACTTCATTTTCATCCCCTTAGAGAATTCCCAGGATGCGGAGTTGGCACGAAGCTTTGTTGAGGCCAGGTCTTGTGATGTGTGGAGGGGGGGAGATTTTTGCTGCCGATTGATCAACAATCAACTTGTTCAAGAAGCTGTCTTGCTATGGTGAGACTTTCTACAACAGAAAATCAAGATATTCATTAAGTTGTCAGGTGTGTCAGATATGTACTATGCTGTGGTTGCTGAGTACTAAATCAGAGGTCACAGTGCCATGATAGCTCATTGTGATGTCACATAACCTTCTTGTTGTCAACTATGGCTTAGGCCATCCTGGGAGTGTCCATGAAAGGCAACATGAACAGCAGGATTATCATGACTGCAAAAAGTTTATAATCACCAACTGTCAAAGGTGAGAGTGATCATCCATTGTCAAATCAGATTGGACAACGTATCCTCAGGTTTGCGTGTGTGTGGAACATGCATTTGCAGCACTAAAAGGAAGGTTTCAGTCCCTTTGTGAACTCCATATTTACATCCAATCACAGGATGATGATATGATGTATGCAGTACACTGGGTGCAATGCTGCATTATCCTGCATAACATGATCATCTGATTTGAAGAGATGCTGGGTTGGGAGTCATTAATTGAATGGACATGAGAGGAGGCTCATGACTTTCCTAGAGACTTGGATCCTGTGGTCATAGAGATTTCTGATGGTACACCAGGACAATGCTTCGATGTGGAGTTGATGTGAGACTTGTTTACAGTACTTGGAGTTTGATGTGGACAGCAACTCATCAGCAAGAAATACAGTGCATATATTTTGAATACATGTACTGCATACAAGAAATGAGAAGAATGAACATGCAGAGAAAGAAATACAGCACTTGGTCCATTTGGTCCATAATGGAAAACTAAACTTCACTGGGGGACAATGAAAAATCTGAGAATGAAGAGGGGCTGGTGGGTGGAGCAATCAGCAAGATGTTTGGGAATGATGAACACAATGGAAGGTCCATGACTGCAGCAGATGAGGAACCAGCAGTAGGGCCAGTAGCCATCATAGTAGCCACCGCGGCATATTGATACTGGATTTGCAAACAGAGTACCTCAATCTGATGGTCTTGAACATGCTCCTCATGCTTCTTGAGCTGGATGTTGAGCTTCCTGAGCTTTTTCTCTTGTATGAATTCCACCTTGGCATTTGCTAGTTTGGACATGCGCTCCTCACGTTGGTTGTCAAGTTCCTGCTTGTAGATCGCAAAGTTGTATTGCAATGCAGCAGGTGAATTTGAAGTGTTCCCCTTGCTGTTGCTAAGGAGTGCCTCACTTTGATGTTCCAACTCCTCAAATTGAGTCGTCAAGGGGTTCTTGATGTCTGGTGAAGATACCATCTTGGTGGAGGACATGCCGGTCTGGGCACTCAATACCAGTGAACCTACAGAGCTGGTTGGATGTGAGTATAGACTGTGCCGGAATGCACTACACCCATCCCGTATGGGTGTCTTTCCCTTGTCCCTGAGCATGAACAATGGAGGTTCTGACAGGTCCAAGTTCTGATATGAGAGTAGTTAGTCTGAGGCAGATGTAGACAAAGAGGAACATACAACCATTGCATCTTCCATAGCCTGATTTGTCATTATTTTCAACCCCAGGCATATTAGTGTCATCTTCATGCTCATCAACATCCTCGGCAGCCACAGACACTCTGATCCCTTTCTCAACATTGTCCTCTTACATTTCATCACCATCATGTTCATCTGTGAGTCCTTTGGCACCAGGTTTAACAATCCATAGTAAATTTTCTGCATGGTTGACCCCTGGCTTGGAAGAAATGAGCTTGCTATCAAACAAGGGGATACCATGCCAGATAGCATTGAGATCTTGGTAATATGGAAAGACATGATGAACATCCTCTAGATGGGGGATTAGTGAGTGATGTGGTTAGTATGGCTATAACATACTGAGAAGATTCTGTGCAGGCACATCCATGTCCCCATCTGCTTGTGGTAAAATACCACTTCCAGTACTTTTGAACCATGCACATTGCTCACAATACTTGGACTTGAGACTGAGAAAAGATGGTGGATCAGTCAAAATACTAAACAAATTTATTGGAGTACTTACATCCCTAATTGGTTGATCATGGAGGTAACATATCTTGCTGGCTCTGCCACGTATGAGCTGGAGTGTTCAGGATCATCTTCAAAGATATGTTTCACAATTGCAGCAGAAACTTCCTTTTTACTCTTGCCTGATGGCTTGTCACCGGAGGGGAGCTTCATTAGTGTTGATGATGAGTGATCATGGAACAAAATATGTCAATCAGCAGCTCATGATGTGATCCATGCAACTAGCAAGTCCATGCACTGCCCATCCCATATTGTATTTGTAGTTGGCATCTTCTTGGCAGGGGCAGGAGCAGATGGGTTGGGGGCAGGAGCAGATGGGGCAGACACACCTGCCGACAAGGGTGTGTGGGCAGGCACAGCCTTGCTCCCTTTTCTGTGCTATTTATTCAGAGGTATACCACCCCTTTGGCTGTTGAGATGGCCTGGGCAGGGTTTGGAGCTGGAGTCTTCTGCATAGATTGAGCCCTACCAACCATGAGAAAGGCGTATTTGTGAAGGCTTGAAGCCTTGCAGAGCGTCGAGATGGGTGAAAGGCAGGCATTATATTCAAACTCTGCCTTCATCTGCAACATTTTTTCAGATTCTCAACAGAATCTGAGCATAGCCTAAGTGAGCACCACTAATGGCTGAGCAATGCAAGCTGGGTCAAAGACATGCATGGCTATCATGAAATTCTCCTATGAGAGGAGTGCTTCTCATCAAGTTGAGCTTTTTTCTGCAAGATTGTCAAGGTCACCAATGACAGTGAGTCAGCAATGCTTTGCATGGTAAGAGCATTGGGGGGTATCACAAGCTTGTTATAAACTCCTTATAAATCCACTTTATACTGCACAACATATGGAATGTATATATCTAAGGTCATAAAAACTCCCCCCTTTTGTCCTGCAAGATTGAAGTCACCTGCCTGATAACTCCATCTAATTGAGCGATGTTACTCTCATTTAGTGCCCAACACCAGAAATTAGGTATCCACTTCTTGAGTTCACTATATGCCCTGTAAAGACTGTCCTATCTTCGCAAATCATCATTAAGTAAGTGAGTTTTTCAACTAGCAGGTCATGTAAAATCCACAAACAACTCACTACGGATATGATTTAAGGTGCCCCACCAGTCTGCTTTGCCGAGTATATCAGCAATGTTGTCTGACATAGATACCAATTTCCTAAAGGCCCTTCCATGGTGATGCCAGCCATGTGTTATAACATGAAAGAGAATCCGCCATACTATTCAATCACTTACCTTGCTACAGTTCCTTGTGTCTTTGCACCCAGGCATCATAGCATAGAGGTTTGTTTGTTGTTGCAACCTTGCAACTTGTGCCAGAAAGGTGACATTGGAGGGCACATCCACTGTAGGGACCATTGAAGAGGCTGCTGCTTCAGATGTAGCCTGTGTCCACACTACAATGGCCACCGGGACAGTGGGGATAGAGTCAGTCAGCATTGGATGTAAAATAGCAATGAAGGATGTGCAGAGGCTATTAAACCCCTACATCCTCAAAAGCCTGGCACCATCTTGTCCACTTGACATGCTTAGCAATATAACTCATTAATAAAATTCTTCACAGGAGTTTCAAGCATAGTAGAAACAGGGTCCCACACTTCCATGTGGCCCATAATGTACATTACTTTCCATAGATGTACAAAGCTGAACTGTGGGGCCAAGCTTGTCAAAGATGTTTCAAGTGAAGCCAGTGTAGTTATGGAGGGACTCAAAACAATCTGCTTACAAGGGTGATGAACTATTAAGTAAGAATTTTGGCAACATGGCTTCTTGCACAAGCCTAAGTGATTCTGTTGCATGTGTATTGTCTCCTTCTCTCATCAACATACTTCCATGTATAAGGAACATTTGAGCCTGCAAAACACCTTGTCAATCTTACTTGAGCATGTCTGGATATTCGGTCTCATCAGGTATATACCTGTACAGTAATATATGATGACAAGTCATCAACTATCCTGATCAAATCATCTACATGCAATGAAGCATTGTTGTGTTTCCTGCATTCAAACAAGATGATTACCTGAGACAAATATCCACACTGATAGCAGCAGGAGAAAAAAAGGTACATATCCTGATTAACAATATATTCACTTGGAAGACTGTCACTGAACACAAGGTTGAACATGTGCATTGCCAGCTCATACTCCCTGCTGCTGGCATGGGCTACTGCATTTGTAATATAGCCAATGGTAGATGGCTGAACATCAATAGACTAGGTTGTGGTAGTCAGCAGTACCATGGAGCAACAGACAACTAAAATTCACCTTTTTGGCATCTTTGACAGCTATGTCTCAGTGTTCTGAACAAGAACACACCGAGCGAGAGTGTGTGCATGGTGAAAAGGATTGAGGAATGCATGATATCTTCAGCCAAGAGCTGCTCAACACCAGTCCAATTGCCTTGCAACCACAATTTGAGTGCCACACCACTGATAGACATAAAGGGCAAATGCGATACTGCAGAAGAAGAGTGGAGTAGTTAGAACAAGCAAGTAAACAATGTTTAAATACTCACATTGCTAGGAAAAAACAAGAGTAGGTGAAGAACTATGAGACCGATGTCAACTTTTAATGTTTGTGTCCTGGATATGATCAGTATAAAAAAATTATCACAGCCTTATCTGGACCAGGCTTTTGGCACTTTTTTGGCACTTGCCAGCTTGAGGCGAAAAGTCTGTGCAAGTCACTCAAGGCCACTCACTTTCCTGAATCTGACTTGAATGTCACTATATAAGAGTCTTATCACTCCAGAACTGGAATACCTGGTTCCAAGAGTGGAATGTTAAACAAAAAAAGGGCATTGATAAGCAGGCTGAAGAGGATGCTGAGGCACCATGGGCACCAGGATGGGGTGGGGCTGTCTCATTGCTTGAACAGGGGAGGAATGGTGACAGTAAAGGCAGAGATGGCGAATGATGAATAGGACGACTCTGGAGGCAAAGGGGGAAATGCATTGAGCGACACAGATGGGGACCAGAGGCAATGGAAGGCCTTTATGGAGTGGTGCAGAGACTGGAATGTGAGCAAATCACTGCAGAAGAAAGATAAGCTGTGTGGGCTGTCTGTGATGGGATGACAAGGACATACTTGAGGATATGCACACGGAGACAGACACAACAAGGATACTTTGCCTGGAAGCAAGATCATAGAGGACAAGATGGTCCTGCATGAACTCTGTGGTGATCGGATCCAAGGTCGACTCAGGAGGGAGGAGTGTCACCTAGAGATACATTAATGAGAGGGTGGTGTGGGATGATGTGGCCAGAATGTACTCTTGATTTGGTGAGGGCATTCCATTTCTCAGACCTATTGTTGGACGAGTTGCCCTCATATGAGATTTTTCAAGAATGGCCTATCCAATTGTGGTGGGATGGAGAGCAAGGGACCTAAGAGTAGCTTGGTGGGGATTGGCGGATGGTGTCATTGGCTGGCACTGTTGTGGGGTATATGGGATGTATTTGGCGGGGTCGAGGGGTGTTTGGAGGGGATGTGCAGTGAGGGACATCAGGGTCATACACAAACAACAATAATGCCAGCAAGTTGACTCTGCCAGCCAGATGCAGTGTACAATGACAAGAATGGAATCTGCAAGTCTGGTGGTGAGCCCATTGACAAGGACAGTCCAGATGATCTCATGATATTAAATGTTCATTTCACGCTGTACACACTGGCCACTAAAGGGACTTTTGTTCCGTTGTATGTACTATACCGCTCTACATCCAATGATCATATCATCTCTGTAGCTAGAAGCTGTGGGCTTTGGCACACCAAAATGAACTGTTTGTGTGCCATCTACTACATAGATCATGTCCTTATCTGATTGCCCCCTTGATCTAGCCATGAGTCCTAGGTGAGGAGCCTTCCCTTGAGAACCTCAAAGCCACATGGAATCTTGGCATCAACACCATTGGTACTGCCAATGTCTACTCCAATGGTGAATCCAAATGCATCATTGCCAAGTTCATTCAAAAGGTAATCATCTTGTGTTCCAACATCCCTTGCTCACCCACCAATCCACTCTCTAATTCAAATCCCACATCACCAAATCATTCAATAAGCCAAGTACTACCTCAACAATGACAAGCTTAGCCATCTTGTTGTCAGTTGTGGTGCCAATGACTCTGCCACAATCACCAGCACCAAATACCTCCCCTCATTTAACCTCCCCTTCACATCTGGCACATCTGTGGACAGCATCTTGTTTGAGTCTGTTAAGCCACTTGGCATGTGAAGAATATGTTCTCACCATCTCTATGGGCAGCAGTCCCGGGACACTCACTGCTAACTCAACATTGGGGCTTTACTGTGGCCTGACAACATTTGGCCAGCTATTATTTTAATGGCAAGATGTACATGCTCAAGGCACTCATTGCAATTATGGATGCTTCTGCTTATGTGAGTGTTCTCTGTTTTGTTGTGTGAGTGGCATACTGATGTCAGGTTAGCCTTACCATGGATTCAGATTGGACCATCAATGTGATGAGTTGGGTCAAAATCAACACCTTCCACTAGCACATCACCAACAGTCAGAGTTTCCTGCTTGAGGTTGCCCAGTACCCACAGCTTGCTGCCAACAGTGCTTACTCTGCCAGTGAGGCCTACAGTGAGGCAATGTCCAGTATGCTGTTTAGTACACCACTGCTGTACCATCCCCATCCCCATCCTAATCCCCATCCTCATCTCTGCCCATGGTTACCAAAACAACATAACAGGAACAGGAATGGTGTTAACGTGACAGGGTCCCAATACTTAGTAGCATTGAATCGTTGCTAGAGCTACTGACTGTATGTAGCATCCAAATTAGATTTGACTATAGGTAGAGTGGTGTTATGTACAAAAAACCTTGAAGACAGTGGCCCTGATCAAAGATAGTGAGGTCACAATAAGCCCCCCAAAAACAATAAAAAACCCACCAACAAGTTCACAACCAAGACTGTAGTTATGTCAATGACGGAAAGAAACTTTTGCCTACATTATGGCATGCTCTGCAATGTAGAAAGCTTGATCACCATATGAGATGACAGCTTATGACCGTCACATCCAAGATTGAGTAGAGCAATGTAGGAAATGTAATTGAGCAGTAGTGACACAGGGAAGAAAGAATACTACTACATCACTATGTGACAAACACTAGCCATTCACTATTGAGGCACCCTTGCAAAACTGGAAGAGTCTAGAGCCAGATAATGCAGTGGGGAAAGCAATAAAAGTGGGGGGGATCAGGAGCTTACTTCACTCATGAATTCTTTATGTTTTCTCCTTTGCTGCTTTGCATTCCATGCTGCCAGAATCTATGTCCTCAGTATCTGCTGCTCCTCTGTGTCCAGTGTCCAGTTGCCTTGCTCCCAACAAACCATCCAGCAAAAAGCATGGCTGGAACTATCATGTCACCCCTGTTTCCTTTGAGGTAGGGGGCATGATGCTGTGTTTCTGCTCAGAGGAGGGGAGGCTTTTTTGTCCCTTTCCCCAGTGTTCAGCCTTGGTGAACAGGAGGGACAAAGGGACAAAGCATGCTCAGGAGGTTTATGGTCTGTCCGAGAGTGTCATCATTTTAGAAGGGCCAGCAGGTAAGCATAGGGAAAAACTCTCTTCTCTAATGCACCTGTCTGATGTGCATTTCCATAGCTGCAGAGGTTCAAGGAGGGCCAGCTTCATTGGCCAATGTTATGGTGCTGGATGGTTCAAAGGAAATCAGTGAGTTGCTAGGAGAGTGTCAAGTCTGGGTCCTCCGGGCTCAAGTCCGGCAGAGGTCCTAGGGGAGAAGGGCAGAGGTTTGATGGAGTCGATGGAGGTGACAGAGGATGGAGGCAGAGAGATGGAGGAGTGAGGACATTGGCACAGGACTTATGTGTTGTGCCCTTGTCAAGTCCCATGTCCTTGTATTTAGATAATAAGGGAGGTTCGGAAGAGAGCCCAAGGATTTAAGTTAGAAGGAGACTTATTTGATATTCAAACTAAAGTACAATGAAGGAGTTACAGGAGTTTATATACTAAGTCCAGTTGAACTCCAGACCGAGAACTGAATAGAGAATATCTAAGCAAAGGCAATGTACATAGGATGAGTAAGATGGAAGACGGAGTAGAGGAAAGCCTAGAGGGGCTGTACAAACTAAAATGCAGAGGTTATACTAGAACAAAAGGAGATAATATAAAAAGGGGTCTGCCTGGAGATGCAACTCTGTTGATGTCCATTGCTCCTGAGATCAAGTTCATCTGAGAACATCCAGAGTTGACCGGAGTTGGACTTGGAGAAATTCTGGGATGTGACAGTATCCCCCTCTTAGGCCAAGCCCTTGAGGCTGCGTGAATCCCCTGAGTGGAAAGTCCGTGCTTTGGCCCGAAACTGCAGAGTGGAGGAATCATGTGACGAGGCCCACTGGATCAACAATCGGAATTGGGACTCTGCTTGAACGCTAGGCATAAAAGCTGGAGGTAGCTTGGAGTTGACCCTCATCACCCACCATCAACTCTACCATGTCTGACATCATCACTGACATCCAACAGTGGCCAGACACCCACCTGGCGGAACATGAGGATGACAACAACAAAATGTTGTTGGCCAAGTTCACGGAGTGCCGTCGGCGGTCAAAGGCACACAAAGAGGAGGAGGAGTGGAAGAGGTGCAAGGTGGAGGAGGTGAAGTGCAAGGTGGAGGAAGAGGTGTGCCGGAGGGCGGAGGAGGATAAACACCAGAAGAAGGCAGAAGAGGCAGCACATGAGCAGGTAAGTCTCATTTTGGATTTCTGGGTGTATACTAATGGAGTTCAGGCTGCAGAGATACAGGCGCAGCAAAGTGCTGACAAGGGAAAGGGGCGAGCACTGCCATGCTGCAAGAGGTGCGAACACTGGGGCCTTGAGTGTGAGGTTGGACCTGGCAAGTCCACCATGTGCGTGGAGTGTCAAGAGGCAAAGGCGAAGTGTGAGAGGGCCGGAGCACCAGAGAGGCCGGAGAAGCAGAGAAGGCATGTGGACAGTGAGGCTGGTCCATCGAAGAAGTGGAAGAAGCTGTCAGAGGAGGTCATGAAGGGGAATGTGGAGGCGCCGGAGGAAGAGTGGGTGTCATCGTGGTCCCAGGTGGGGGCGAATCTCTTGGATGCAGTCCACGAAATCCAGAATGCCCTGGTGATGCAGAACTGGCACCTGGATCACCAAAACACTTTGCTGTTGCAACTTGTCGAGCTCAAGACCATGGAGTTGTATGGAGCAGACGACTCAACAGATGACGAAGAAGAAGGCATGGCAGAGAAGATCAGCAAGGAGTTGGGGGAGCTGTCTGTGGAGGTCATGGAGAACGATCTCCGTGTGTTGGCAGAGTTGGACATGGATGCGGATGGAGAAGAGAGCAGAGGAAGCAGAGGAGATGAGAACATGGAGTAGGAAAAGGAGTAGTAATTCTATATAGTAATTGTCTATTGAATAAAAATCAGAGT
>JBBPRQ010001030.1:0-10742 GCA_038093095.1 Boletus insuetus | reverse complement strand
ATCTCTTACTTACTTTGGTAGATTGTACTAGTCAGAAAACACTACCAAATATAGGAAGCCACTAGGCAGAGAAGCTCCTATACCTTCTTATCTAAGCCATTACTAAGTGGGCTAACACACAGCCACCTGTAACCTAAGCAAATCTAGTTTAGGAATACTTAGTACTTGCTAGACACTTCATAGAGATCTGACTGACAAACATTTCACTCCAGCTCCCCAATAAAGAAGGTTTATAAATAACCCATATTGCATGAGAACTGAGTGACCCTTTAGGGAATTTTCCCACACTTCATCACTCAACATAGCCACACAGATTTCCAGGAATCTAGCTTTTCTTTTAATAGGCATATATTCACTGTAAGACCTATAACTTTGTACACACAACCAAATAACTCATACTCTCACCCCTGACTAATACTACATATAGTAGTATATTCACACCTTGAACAGCAACACAGCTAGTCTTAGGATTACCTCACAACTTAGAAGTACAAATCTTTACACTTCTTTAGCTTGATACATCTAGTAACTCATTAGCCTCTATTATTAGGAATAGTCTAGAAATTTCTTATACCTTTAGAACCTATAATAGCTAGGATCAAAGCCAACCCTTTTACCTTGATTAATAATTGGGAAAGGAAGAACAACCAGGGATCAAATTAGTTAAGTTTCTCACTTACTTAGTAGTTAATTTCTTTTATTTCTTCTGTTTGATCTGGTAGGTAGAGTTGTCCTATCACCAGCTTATAACTAGATTGGGCCTGGAGGATTGATAGCATAGGATTTTCCCCTAGCAAATCCAGCATCTAATTCCTGTAAGAACGACAGTGGGGCACTGTGTGAGTACGTAAGAATGGATATAAAAGGAGAAACTATCTGGAGGACGACTCCAGTACGAATACAACTCCGTAGAGTGAAAGACAGAGTCTAAAGAGGAACAAGTAAAGGAGAACGATAGCGTGAGCATAGTGAAGATGGAAAAAGTGTACCCCCCTAGTAGACCGTAACACTGTCAAATGAATGCCCTGGCGCATTCCTTGTCATATGTGGTTTTTTCCTCCGCTATGGATTCTGGCTGATCGTGTTATGGGAAACATGTGCAGAACAACCTTCCTACATGCATATTATGCAAAAGACGTTTCATAACTCTCTAATCATGCGATTACCAGTATTGAAAATCCAGTTGACGTCAGGTACATAGCTGAGTGATCTTTATTATGCAGCTTACACTGCCTTGTGCAGGTGTCGGTACTACTTGTACAGGATTCGGGTGCAACTCTAGCCTGTCGCTGCGAGCTATGCCTTTTCTGATGCTAGTATCACAGAATCTGCAAAGAGGATGAGCTCAAGAACCTTGGGTTTTCGGTTCTGGAAGAGAAAAGTAGTATTATATTGGGTGATCAGATTGGGTTGCATAATGGAAAGGTCCACAGGTCCTTTGTTTCCCAGTGGCAGAAGGAAGACTGATCCATGGCATTGTTAGGTAGTGTTAAGCGAGGCAGTCTCTCACATGTCAGTGAAGGCGGGACGGATCACGCTGCACTTGCCATCTCAGTCTGATCAATGCAAACCTGATTGTTCTGATCTATGTACATTGGTGTCAAGCCGGTGGTTGGAAGAACCAAAATTCATAAAGCACTGTAGGTTGCATGCTAAACTAATTTATGGGAATTACAATGTAAGTCGTTCTTTTTCCCTTGTTCTGCTTCGAAGAAGATCACGTATTTGTGCTCACAGCACCATCTCTCCAGCTCTATGGTTCTTGATGATCTGATCTACACCTTTACCCATCATTCAAATATCAGAATGTGGACTATACCTGTGGCAACAAGCATGAGAACACGAAGAATGGCATTGTTGGCTCTGCCAGAGAGTTGATACTTGTCAGATGCAAAATTGAGATGTAAACAAGGTCATGACACCAGGGACGACGCTGGGGCATCTATAATGGATATGGCTGTTCATCCTGTAGTATGTACATTGATGCTCATGATGAACTTGTTGCTAAGACAGGTGTGGTAAAGACGATGGTGGGAACCATCTTTCCCAGGGGATGATGTCACTGTGTAAGTCTGTTGACAGGTCAGTTATGAAGGACATTGGCTTGAATTTTTGATGGAGCGAGTCGTTGTCTTGGCGGCACAATTGCAGACCTGCATCAGTATTCCTGCGACTAAGCCCAAAGTCTTGTACTATGAAGGTAGAATGGCCACGCAAACACCATTTGCCACTTCCCACGGAAACTCAGTTATTCGTCTTTGATTATCATAGGCAGATCGCCCGTTTCCCATGACTCACTTTCATGTATGAGCTCACCGCAATGGAACATCCCAGTGGGGCTGTGCTCACAGTCCACCTCTTTTCCTCTTACACACCACATCCTTGCATTCCATTAGAGCAGCCTACAGAACTGGCAGAAATATACCTCACATCTGAGTTGTCCAAGTGTCAACCACCAGTCAATGTCTCCATCAGATGGCAATATACTGTCCAAGAGAGCACAGTAAGAAGGGTTATCCTACAAGAGCAAGCTCCTTCTACTTCTGACCCAATACAGTGATACTGACATCTTGTTTACCACAGCACTCCTTCATGATGGCCATCCAGCTTCCTCCACCAGGTTTGACTGTACCCTCTGCTACTGGTGTTACGGTCTATGAGGGGGGTACTCTTTTTTCCACTTCATCTATGTTTGCATAGCTACGCTGCTTTACTTGTCTTTTCTTAGACTCTATTTCTTACTCTACGGAGTTGTATTTGTACTGGAGTCATCCTCCAGATAGTTTCTCCTTTTCTGTCTATTGCTTATGTACTCACACGGTGCCCCACCTCCACTCTATATTTAGCTTATTCCTTCTGATCCACTTCCACACAGGATTCCTTCGGACTTCCGCCTGTGCAGTGTTTCTCCTTTAGATCACACTGCCACATCCCGCAGTTCCGCATTATCGGGATGGACTATATGGAGTACGGTCGTCCTTCGGACTCCTGCCTCCTTTTACTTATTATATCATCTACCTTACTCGCACTGACCAGGGGCCTACCATATATAAACTCTGTACTTCTACGCTGTATTTTCCCTAAGCTAGTTCTACGCAATATCAGCATAGTTCTAGTGACCTGAGAGCTCCAGCGGCTAGCACCTGGATATCGGAGACCGTCAAGTCCACCTCAAGTCTCAGTTCATCTTCTGAGATAGACTGTGGTAGACATTGCCCTAGCAGGACCCTCTACTAGTGTTGCTGCAACTACAGCTAAATGCCGGCTATAGCCGAAGCTGACAACCCGGCTAACTGGACAGCTTTGTTAGCCACTTTGGGAATTAGCCGCGGCTTGCCTATTTGTAAATAGCTGCAGCTATGGCTAAATTGTTTGGCTATGCTGCTAATAGCTGGAACTTGCACTCGGAGACGCGGCGAAGGACACTGGATTCAATGAGTAGCTATGGATACATTACTAGTAGCTATGCAATAGTAATAGGGTGGGTCGGATAGATCTAGGTGGGTAGGAGCGCAGAGCGCTCTCCGGTGACAAGCGATGATGGAAGGCATTGCATGAGCTGCGGGACAGGCAGGAAAGCCTCGCAGCGAAACGTGTGGAAATCCGGAATTGATTTGTACTTCTTTGCTCAGGGGGTCATCCCAGGACCCAGGGATAGTCAGGAGTTGCTTTGTGAGCTGATGTACGGTGTTGACAATGTACAGTATGCAGGCTCGAGTGATATGGAAGATCTGGGTGGCGTTTTGGATGATACGCTGCAGATTGACAGGGAGGTAATGCGGTGTGAGACTGTCAGAGTGGGGGAAAATGAATGCTTGCAAGCCATGGCGATCTTCTACGAGCCGCGCGTATTCTTCATCCAGCTTGGCCTGCAACTCCAGCGAGCTGTCATTGATGCTGATCTGCAAAACACCTAGCAAAAAACCTCCTATATCTGTCACATCCACTCGGTAGTTATGCTCGAACTCCCTGTCCCACATTACAAACATCTCGATCTTCTGCTGCTCGATGAATGTGCCGTCCATCCCATCCTCACCATAGATGAATTGAATGAGATCTCCCAGGGAATTCTGCATGGTACCATCGTAGCAAACCATGACATCCTCTAACGCCTTGATGAGATGTTGTTGGATATAACCCATCTCGGCTGTCTTGATGGCCATATGTATCAATCCCTCTTGACCCACCATGGCGTGGAAGAAGTACTCTTGGGGCATCAGCCCTCTCAGATAGGAGTTCTCTATGAACCCTCTTGCTTCGGGACTGAAGTCGTCCTTTGTAAAGTGTGGTAGCATCCGATGGCGGAATCCAAACGGTATATGGCGCCCTTCCACACTCTGCTGCCCCACACAAACCGACATCTGAGAGATGTTGATGTAGGAACCTTTCAACCCAGCGGTGACCATCTGCTTGACATTGTTGTCTTCCTTCAGATTCTGTTGAGTGTATTGATCTGAGTCATCACGAGTGTGGTTCAGTTCTCGCTTGACCTTGCTCTCAAATGACTCCCGAATAGTCATCCCTGGCATGGGCTTGAGCCAGTCATGGTAAGCATCATCGATGATCTCTGCAACCTGCTGCTTCTTCTCCCTGATACATTGGGTGATGTAACTCATCACCTTGGGGCCTGTGATTGTGTCACCAATGCCGATACTGAAACCATTGTGGAATAGCCAGAAGTTGACGACCATTTGAATCCCTGTAAATACCGATTGCATGGCCTCTGGACCCTTCTCACGGAAGACGACGTGAATGAGACCACCCTGTGTTGCACCGATGGTCTTTTTGTCCACGATCCCGAAAAGAATTTCACCATTGTCCACCATCATGCCGTCGTCGAAGACAGGATTCCATGACTTGGGATCAGGTGCGCAGTGAATGTTGATACCACAGGAAATGACCATGCCCAGGATTTGTTTTCCTGTCCAGAGGGGTTTTGGCTTGATGATCGCAGGAGTGGGGACATCGCCATCCCAATCAGGGAGCCAAAGAAGGATGTTTTGGACATGGTTCCAGTCCAAGAATGTGTCTCACAGGGTAAACTTGTGGATGCCACACAGCGTGTCCTGTACAATACCCATAGCGGGTTTGTTCGCTTGCAGGGATATAATCTGTGGAAACTTCGTACCAAACTCGAAGTTAATACTAGAATAAATCACTGACCTAACGTGGAACGCTCAACTTGGCATGGGTTTCTTCAGACTGGGGTATGCTAGAGTACCACTAAGTCAAGCAAACAATTGAATTAAGTCAGATTGACATACTGCATGTTCATTTCATCACCATCAAAATTGGCATTGTAAGGTGGCATAACAGATAAATTTAACTGGAATGCTGCGTATCCAGTCCGAAGTCATCAGCGAGCTCCAAACCCGGAGCCGGAAGGGAATACATACTAGAATATAGCATCAAACTGGGTTGTCAATTGAAAAGGACAAAACTAAGTCGTGGTTCAGCGCTAGCAAGTTAATTCACGATAACGATGACTTACTCTCTATCCTTGAGATACCTCTTGAGTCTCAACAATCCACCCATACTGAAGGAAAGCATCTGCATGCTTGTTGTGATGCAAGTCTATATGTTCACCAGTATTGTAAACAATGCATTTTGCTCCAGGATACATTGAAGGACCGTTCCATACAAGCTTGATGATAGTGTTGAGACTCGAGCATGTTGATCAAGAGTTCCGCATTATGTAATGTGTCACAACTCACATGGTGACATGGCAAGGAGGTGAGGTGTGAAAAAGACATACATGGTGGTAGTAAGTACACAGTAGCAGCGCCGAGTGGTAGTACATAATGTATCAATCATGCAAAAATGACCGTATTGCCAGAAACCTCGTCACCCTCCACTCTGGCAATGGCACCAAGAACGTCATCTAAACTGCTCACATCCATTGTTGAGAACAATCGCCCCAAGAGATTATCGCTATTGTAATGACCCTTATTCCCACTATACTTTATGAGGGAACTTGTGACGTTGTGAGTCTAACCAATAGTAGGATATGTGATCCTAGAGGCAACAGAGGATGTATAGCAATGAAGGGGAAAATATGAGGTGAATAAGACTAAGGTCTGTACTACTATAAGTACGACTATATATACTAAGAGAGACTGTGCACAGACCAAGCTATGCTAGAGGCTATACTGACCATAAGTAGTTAAAAGTATGTCCACTGGGTACCATGAGGTGATAAGAGAGACTATTGCTATAGGCTCTAGATAAGAGCGGTTATTGCTATTGGACGATAAGGGAAAGTGAGTCAAGAGGAAAAGCATGAGGCGACGATAAGGTTGCAATGTGTAAACCATGAGGTGCATAGCCAAGATAAGAGATAAGATCATGTGACTGGGGTCACGTGATGGCATGTGACTAGATCATGTGACTAAGGTCACGTGATTGCTGTTGACAATGTTGTTGAGATATGTTCGGTATTTCTGTAATAGATTAGCAATGATTAGGAAAGTGAAGTGTAGTAAAATTTCAAGTAGTGTCGGCATTCGGGACCATTATAAGGGCAAGCATTACAGCTATCTTCATTGAATACCATATCCTTCTGTGGTGTAATTCAACCTTTTGTGAAATTAAGGTGATCTTTCTTGAGCCAGAACTTCAACATTTGTAACGCCTCCATCAACAGAGGTGAGATGCGATTACGTTTCTTCGTGTTGGTTTCACTGCTCGAGGAAAAGATGTGTTCGCATGGGACTGCCGAGGCTTGAATTGGAAGGTAGTCGAGTGTGATCGCATAGATGGTCGGGAACGAGACTTGTGTGAGCTATTAAGATGTGAGATAACATACTGGTAGATGCAAATGATTGATCTTACCTTCCAAAAGGCCAGTGGATGGGTGCCTTCAGGGCTTGGCACGGATGTGATATATGTGATGAATTCTTGATCAATGGCTTGTGGGGCTGGTTGGGACGGTGCCCGAACTCTGATGGTGGGGAGGCCATAATAGCGTGTTGCGAGTGTGGAGTGGAGACGAACATGGCCTGCACTGGTAGCCAGTATTTCGACATTCTGTGGTACAGTCTGTGCTGGGGAATTGTTTCGGTACTCTGTCATCTTTTGTGGTCATTAGCGCATATTACAAAGACACAACATTGATAAACCTACCATTTTTAATATATCTTCTCGTGCTTTTGCAGCTGCAGCTGCGCTCCAGTGTTGATCTATCCAGCTGAGTTGGATGGTAGGATCGACAACTGAGATGGGATTCAAGTTAGTGGTGTGGTGTTGATGAAACTCAAGGCTTACACATGGCAACTATGTAAGCACGTGTCTGGCCTATGCGCTGATAGTACTCCTGAGCCCAGTCGAGTCCAGCCTTGATATATGGAGCACAATGTGGTGTGTTTGTAGCTAACCCTTCCCACTGCATCATGAGCATTTTGAAGGCAGGAATTGCCCCGCCTAGGACAGGGTTACTCTTGCTCAACATGCTTTGTTGCGCAGCATGAGGTATCTACGACATTCGAGTTAGTAGTTTAGTAAGGCTTTATACACAGAAAGTATTACCTCTAGGATGACCTCCAGGTCTTGCAGCACTTCCCATTGCATTGGTGTCAACCTGTGTTGGGCAAGTTTGTCATTTGGCCCACGAGGTAAGAAAAGGAAGCTGTCAATGGCCTGAAGAAAGTCAGTAATGTATGACAAGTTAATGGGTAATGGTAACTTACGAGACGGATGGCGCGAAGTTGGTTAATCATGAAATAGATCAAGTCCCAGTGTGATTTGACATCGCGAAGGAGCTCAACAAGTGGTACTTGAGTGGTGTCACCAGTATACCATTGGTTAGCATTGCCATTGATAATAGTATCACGAAAGCCTTTGCGACACTGGCCAGACGCATGGATGATGCAAACGATATCATGGCCAAGAGCAACAGGATCCATGGCAAGAGCCTCAAGATATTCCGCCTTGTCTACAATGTTATCGAGGGTGCCAACCCATGTGGCAGCGACGGCAGTGAAGTCGGCAGTGGTGAAGGCCTTGATTGTGTGCATCACGCAAATGTTGATCATATGTGGGAAGCAAGGGATACGACGATCGAGGGCATTGAACAGGATTTTGTGCTCTCTAAGAAGTCTTGCTAGTTCGCCCATAGTGACAATATTGTTTGCGGCATTGTCCATAGTCAAGTGACCGATCTGGTTAACATTTGTTAGTGCAGCAATACAACATGTACCATGAAGTCACATACCCGTGAAGTCACCTCAGCATGATCAAGGAGCTCCAGGATGAGCTTGGCCATTGCTTCGCCAGTGTGCGAGGTAGGGAAATAATGGAAGGTGATAAGGGACGCTTTCATCTTGAGCAAACCACCCTTGAGGGCGATCCAATGGGCTGTGAGGGCAAGGTAAGGGCGGTATTCACTGTCTGACCAGATATCGGTAGTGAATGATATTTTTTCCGCCGTGTTCTATTATATTTGTTAGGTTTAGCATGGTTGAACAAAATAGGGCACTTACCACAAAATCCCGTTTTATGACCATGAAGTATTCTTCCCATGCTTTGAGGACTAACTCGTGAAGCTTTGTGTGGTGTGGGATATCAGTGTCCCGGAGGTCCTGACATAGGAGGAGGATGAGTTGACGGAACTCAGGACACTCAATAACATTGATAGACTGTAATATAGTTGTTAGAAAATGTTCAGTGAGTGGTCGGAACTTGCGTACCTGGTTGTCTGTAACGATAAATCTTACCAAGTACTCGTGCATTGCAGCGAGGGAGAAATCAGGGATGGCAGGTGTCTTCTTCTCTAATGGTAGAAAGTCACATGGTTGGGAATCTCCATGATCGGGACGAGCAGGAGGGAGTGCGCTGAGCTTGTGTCCTCGCTGGACTGCATCATGGAGTGTTCTGAACGTGTACCCCTTACTGAAGGCTTTCCGGACCAGGTTGACTTGCACAGACCAGTTGTTTTTCTCCACAAGTTCAAGATATTCGTCAAGGTGCCAGTTAGTGATGTGGACATGAAGGGAGTAGTTGGACGTGTTGCAACTGAACGTAAAACCGTGATCGAGTGGGCCATTAGCAGTCTGCTGGTCCCTACAATGAAATTAGCCCCTGTAGTGGTATAAAACACTGGAACAACTTACCGACACACTTTACAAATCGTGTCTGCTTCTGTCATATCCATTCCAACCCCTATCAGATATCGCCGAGTTCCTCTGGACCATCTCTGATCCAATCCACCTCACACTCCTCATCCCCCTCGAACTCCTCCCTTGGAGTTCATCTCCGGACTTCGGTCACTCCAGACTTCCATCGAAGATCCTCATCTCCTATTGATTGTACCTCGGACTTATGATGTCCTACCTCCACCTATCTCCTTCCATCTTTCCCCTTGTGCCTTCCTCTCCATTCTCCATTCCAGGGTTCCCCATTGACCCTACCTCCATTGACCCTATCTCCAACCCTTCTCCAGGGTCTCCGTGCCTATGTCCATAGCCTCTCCAGGGTCTCCATTCTTCCGTACATTGCCTCTCCATTTCCACTTCTTCCTTTGTTCTCCTTCCAATCTCCAATCCACTCCTTGTAGTATATAAGTCCGACCTCCATACCTTTTTGTACTTCATTACAAAAATTGTTTGTCTTCCTCATTAATAAGATCCTGCCTTCTCCACATCTTGCTTCCTCTCTATGACTCCTCCTTCCACCTCGAACTCATGACCCTCTGAAATATGAGGACCTGAGCCTGGCAAGGGTGCGACACATAAGTCCTGCGCCAATGTCCTCCCCCTTCCGTCTTTCGTCCCTCCTATCTCTGAGCCTCCATCCTCCATCCTCCTCCTTCGTCCTTCAGTGTACCTCCTCCGTCCTCCCCCTCCGTCCTCCTCCCTTCACCTGTTGGACCTCTATTCCTCCATTCCACATCCCTCTGGACTTAGGTCCAACTCCTATGTTTCACCTCTGTACCTCCGCCCTTATGATCTCCGACCAGACTTCGTCCCTTCGAGTCATAAGAACCTCTGACCCTCCGGAACTCCGCCGGAGCAAGGTCTGGAGGAAGTAGGGATCTTGACAGCTTCCTTCAACTTTTCAAAGAAATGCTGCACGTCAGCAGATGTTGGCGGCGGTTTGGAACTTCTGCCAGTTGCTTAATTTGGGCTGGCTGGGTTAGGGGTTGTTGTCGCAGCCAATGGAGTGATACCAACACCAGCATGCGCAGGATTTGGAGCAGTCCATGCAGCTGGCATAGTGTGGGCTGGAGGGTGGGCTGGGCCCGGGCGCCATCAGGGACATCATTGTCATTGTCGCTACCTTCCTCACTAATGTCATTAATGTCAATAAACTCAGAATCCCCTGCAGCATCACGGTATCGTGCAGGGGCACAGCGATTTCGGTTGTTCCTGGTTCTCATTGTTGCAGCAGATTCTGGGGGAGGGTGCCCAGCCAGGACGACAGGCTGGGAAGGGTTGGTGGAAGCTGGGGGAACAGCTGCGCAGCGACGGCCACATCAGCCAGTACCTGTAGCCATCAGAAATCAGGTCAGCTCAGGTGAGAAGTTCTGAGTCAGTCTTATATACAATGGACATGTAGCTTACATTGGTCCTGGGAGCTGCTTGATGATCATGAAAGACAGCCTTCATTCACCCTGCAGCCCTTGATATGATCATACAAAAAATGTGTTAGTATACCTGTAGACAGTCGACTGTAGTTACCCATAATGGTCATCCAACAGATCCTACTCATGACCTCTGTCTGCTTGCAGTGGGCCAGAGGATCTGAGC
>JBBPRQ010001029.1:0-10756 GCA_038093095.1 Boletus insuetus | reverse complement strand
TTCTGACGACAACCAGGGAACTACCCTGCTCCCTCCTTCCATGTTTGTCCGCCTAATCGACTCTACCTTGGCACATCACATTGCCTCCCACTCCACCTCCGACCCCTTGGTCCTTCAAGCTTTACAATCGCTTGACGGCACTATCCCTCCCACTTTCCGCTCCCGCCTCTCTGACTGGCAGTACTCTGAGGGTGTCCTCACCTATAAGGGTCGAGTTTATGTTCCCCCCAATGAATCTCTCTGCCGCTCTATCCTTGAGCATTGCCATGACCATGAAACCGCCGGTCACCCGGGATTTCTTAAAACCTGTCAGCTCATCTCCGCAGAATTCTGGTGGCCTGGCTTGGCCCAATTCGTCTGTAAATACGTGGAAGGCTGCTCCACGTGCCAACAGAACAAGTCGAACACTCATCCCACCGTGCCACCGCTTACCCCCATTAAATCTTCCTGCACGCAGCCCTTCCAACAGGTGTCTTGTGACCTTATCACCGATCTCCCGATTTCCTCCTCTTTTGATTCCCTTTTAGTCGTGGTGGACCACAGACTTACTAAGGGGGTAATTCTTTGTCCCACGAAGAAGACCATCACCGCTGAAGGAGTCGCTTCTCTCTTTTTCCACAAAGTCTACCTTCGCTTCGGACTCTACAATAAAATCATCTCAGACCAAGGTCCACAATTCGCTTCTTCCTTTGCTCGAGAACTAGGAAAACTCCTGAACTATGACATCTCCCTCTCCACCGCCTACCACCCACAATCTGATGGCGAAACCGAATGTGTCAACCAAGAAGTAGAAACCTATCTCCGCATCTTCTGCGGAAGCAATCCCACCTCATGGGCTGACAAAATCTCTCATGCCGAATTTGCCCACAATCACCGCCCCCATTCCGTCACCAGCAAATCTCCGTTCTATCTCATGATGGGATACGAACCTTGTGCTCTCCCTTCGGTAATTGCCGAAACTTCCCTTCCTGCCATAGAAACCCGTCTCAAGGATCTCTCTGCTGCATGAGACGAAGCCCTAGCTTCCCATGAACTTGCCAGACAAGTCATGGCCTCTAGGAATAATCGAGGCTTCGTCCCATTCTCCCTTGGAGACAAAGTCTGGTTAGAGGCCAGAAACCTCCGCCACTCTGTTATCAATCCCAAATTCGCCCCAAAACGAGAAGGACCTTTCGCTATCACCAAGGTCTTATCTCCCATCACGTATCAACTCTGCTTACCGAAAGCTTGGGACAAGAAGATTCATCCAGTCTTCCATGCCTCCCTCTTATCCCCTTATCGCGAAAACTCCATCCACGGAAAGAACTTCCCTGCGCCACCACCTGACCTTATCAAAGGCGAAGAAGAATACGAAGTGGAACAGATCTTACGTCACCGCGGAACTCCAAAAAACCGAATGTTCCTGATCCGATGGAAAGGATATTCGGCCGAAGAAGACTCTTGGCTCCCAGAACGGAACTTGAATCATTCAAAGTCCATTCTCAATGATTATAAGAAGCTTCACCCCTCCGTCTTCCGACTCTAACCCTCTTCGTTTACACCCACCATGTCGTTCGAACAACTCTCCATCTCGTCCGAATCCTCCATCACTGCTTCTACCACTTTGTCACCTTCTTCCACTATCGCTGAACCTGGTTGGGGTTCTAACCCCATCGCCGTCCCAGAACCCGCTACTCGTCAAGTTACCTTTCATCCCGTAGACATTCCGGGAACCACTACCATTCCTGAATCAATTACTATGCCTATCGCCGCTCCTATCCCTTCCTCTCCCATAACTTTTCGTCGTGTTCACTTCCCTTCTCCTCCCGTACCCAGTCCAAGACCTGTCCTTGCTGTCGAAATCCCTATCTTCGCCAATGCCATTAAGGAAGGAACTCCTTCTCCTCATTACACTAACAGCATCGCCCGCTATATCTGCGACACTGGCATGGCTTTACTGATTGACGCTCATCTCGATATGAACTCCACCTTCCTTGCTCTCTATAGAGCTTTCCAACAGACCCAACGTCTCTCTCTCATCACCAACGAGATCACCGCC
The DNA here is from genome assembly GCA_038093095.1 of Boletus insuetus. Taxonomy (NCBI): domain Eukaryota; kingdom Fungi; phylum Basidiomycota; class Agaricomycetes; order Boletales; family Boletaceae; genus Boletus; species Boletus insuetus. The sequence continues at coordinate 8,718 of JBBPRQ010001029.1, read as the reverse complement.
TTTGCCACCGATTGCTTAGATTGAGGATGGGTGAACTCCACCCAACAGAACATCTTACGCGAACTCCATCAAGTAATGTACCAGATGGACTTCGGAGAATTTCTTGAAGACATAGATCAATATACTGTAGAACTCGCCGCCTCTAGGATCGCCAATGCCGGGATTTATCCATTACAGCGCAGTGTGAACGAATCATCGTCCTCTTCCTCTTACCATTCTGCGCAACTTCCATCTACCCCGTCGGATTCCTCCTCCGCTCTCTCTCCTGAAGAACTACATGCCGTAGTTGAGGCCAAGCGAACTTACAATTATCAAAGTAGACCATTCCATGGTGCTCTCCATGTTGCTCCTCTCCTCCCTTCCGACCCCAGATATGGCGAAACCTGTTACCAATGCCACCGCTTAGGGCATGTTCGTCACAATTGCCCAGTTTACCAATGTCCCGTCATGGGATGTCGCCAATGGGCCTCTGGACATAGCCAGGCTAACTGTCCAATTGCTACTCGCTGCCCTGTTCTCCTCGACAGGTTATCCACCGCCAGATCTCCTCACCCTTGAGGAACGTTGGCATCTCGCATCTCTGGTCGTACTCGAGGTACTCCGGTTCCTGATTCTTTCAGAACCCCTCGTCGAGGATCTTCTTCCTCATCTGGCACCACTTGGTCTTCCCGTTCTTCCCATTCTCGCTGCTCTTCTGGCTCTGGACGAGGTCTTCCCATTCCTCCCCCTAGGAGGTCTGCTTCTCCCAGATGTTCTGCACCGTCTCCTGAGTTGGATGACATTATCGATGACGAGGGATACACCAACATAACTGGGTCTCCCAGTTGTTCTTATTCGAGTCTGTACTAAAGTCTTCAATGGTGTTTCAGATCTAGTATGGGGGTAATGTTACGATTCTCTCTTTTCCTTTTATTTTGCATCAATGACACGTCTCGTCTTCTCTCCGCGGACTTATCTTTTCTTTCTTCCATGATGACACATTCCTCTCACATGTTCCTCCTGTTGGCGTCCCGACGGTCTCCATTTACTTAGTCATCATTTCTTCCATCCGTTTCTACTCTTTTCTATGCCTACCCTCAACGCTTGTATATCCAACATATATAAGCCGTAGATACTGCTCTGGCGTTTCCCCACGCTTGAGCTCCTTTGTCTTCTTGTACCACATACAATCTATTTTGCTCTTGCCTTGCCCTCCGCTGGTTTTAGCCCAGCTCCCTTGAACCCTTGAACTACTGGTCTTAGTCCAGTCCCCTTAACCTTCGACCCTCCGTTCTATAAGTCCTCGTCGTACTTTTGACTTGACGCTCTTGTCCCTTGATCATTCAAAAGGCTATGCTCGTTCCTAGCCAGACCAAGTGTAACATGTACATTGCCTCTCCATTTTCACTCCTTCCTTTGTTCTCCTTCTGATCTCTGATCCGCTCCTTGTAGTATATAAGTCTGACCTCGTACCTTTTTGTACTTCATTATGAAAATTGTTTGTTTCCCTCATTAATAAGATCCTGCCTTCTCTGCATCTTGCTTCCTCTCTATGACTCCTCCTTCCACCTCAGACTTATGACCCTCTGAAATATGAGGACCTGAGCCTGGCAAGGGCATGACACATAAGTCCTGTGCCAATGTCCTCCCCCTCTGTCTTTCATCCCTCCTATCTCTGAGCCTCTGTCTTCCATCCTCCTCCTTCGTCCTTTGGTGTACCTCCTCCGTCCTCCTCCTCCATCCCCCTTCCATCCTTCTCCTCCGTCCTCCTCCCTTCACCCATTGGACCTCCATTCCTCTGTTCCACATCCCTCCGGACTTCAGTCCACTCCTACGTTCCACCTCTGTACCTCCGCCCTTATGATCTCTGACCAGACTTTGTCCCTTTGAGCCATAAGAACCTCTGACCCTCTGGAACTCCACCGAAGCAAGGTCCGGCGGAAGTAGGGATCTTGACAATTTCTTACTCTATGGAGTTGTATTCATACTGGAGTCATCCTCCAGATAGTTTCTCCTTTTCTGTCTATTGTTTACGTACTCACACGGCACCCTGCCTCCGCCCTATATTTAGCTTATTCCTTCTGATCCACTTCCACACAGGATTCCTTTGGACTTCCGCCTGTGCGGCATTTCTCTTTTAGATCACACTGCCACATTCCACAGTTCTGCATCATTGGGATGGACTATACGGAGTACGGTTGTCCTTCGGACTCCTGTCTCCTTTTACCTATTATATCACTTACCTTACTCACACGGACCAGGGGCCTACCATATATAAACTCTGTACTTCTCTCCTGTATTTTCCCTAAGCTAGTTCTACGCAATATCAGCATAGTTCTAGTGACCTGAGAGCTCCAGCGGCTAGTACCTGGATATTGGAGACCGTCGAGCCCACCTTGAGTCTCAGTTCGTCTTCTGAGATAGACTGTGGTAGACATTGCCCTAGCAGGACCCTTTACTTGTTACTCGCCCTCTACTCATAAACTCATTCAGACCAAGGTAACCTTACGCTCTGCTTGTCACTAACTGTGCTGCACATTACAAAAGAACTAGCTTCTCCCCTTGTCCCTACCATTGTGTAGAGGACACACCCCACTGCCAACATTTCCTGATTCGGTTTATTCGGAGATTCTTCTAGCTCCCCAGAGCCAGGTCCCTCTGCTCCACTTCCTCTGTTGGCACCTCCAAGTGCTAACCCATCCCCTCTTCCGTGAATCCATGAGCTGCACTCAAATACAAGGGCACAGCACTTTATCTAATCAAAAATGCTGCTTGGAACAATGCAAATACCAAATGGACCAAGAGGGCTGTCATATAGTTTAGTATTACACATTTCAAGAGTTGGGAGTGACTTACTATGTGACCATAATCATGTGACCAAGGTCACAGGTGTAAATGACCAAGTCAGTGGATGTACATTGTGCTACAACACAAGGGTAGTAGACTGCATCAATAGATGGGATCTCAGGGACAATGGGTGCAATGGGGAGTACTGGCAGTGGGGACAGTGAATGGTGTAAGACAAGTAACAGGGGTGCTGTCCCAAAGGAACAAGCTGAAAAGAAGGTGGGTGCGAGAAAGTCTTGTTCCAGGGGTTTAGAGATAGTTGTATAGAGTTGAAGCTTTAATCAAGATGTGTCAAATAGTGGAAGAGATGTCTGGTGCTGATCTGGATGGGAACAGATGGAAACAAAAATGGAAATAAATATCCATGTCACGGAAGACTGATGGATACTAATGGAAGGCTTTGGACGACATACAATGACGACCAACAAGACCTTCTTTGAAGACAAACGAAAAATAGCTAAAAAGGGAGATATATTTTGGGTCCAATACAGTAGTATTTATAGTCAAGGGCATACCCTTAGACTGTTTATCAAATACACAAAAACAGATGCAGTGCACTAAAAAAACTTCAAGGATGATGAAAACTTCCTTCAAGGGTCATACATAAAAGGGTTGGTGGTGATGTTGCATGATTCTGCAACACTCTAGACCAGTCAAGCCCTTCTGGAAATGTCCAGAGCATCCATCTATTGTAGTGCTGTGACTGACAAGTTATAACATGTGTATACATCAGAAACAGGCTATATGAAGTACACCTTGTGAGCAAGCATGACATCAGTAGTCGATCTGGTAAGTAGAACAGACATGAATGAAAATACGGATGGAACAGATATATATGGACCACAAACAGATGGTGTAACAACCCTTGAGTCTTCAATGTAATGACCCTTATTCCGACTATACCTTACAAAGGAACTTGGTGTCGAGGCTAGTAGGATGTATGATCCTAAGACAACAGAGGATGTATATCAAGTAAGGGGAATAAGAACAGAAGTGAATAAGACTAAGGTCTGTACTACTATAAGTACGACTATATATACTAAGAGAGACTGTGCACAGAACAAGCTATGCTAGAGGCTATACTAACCATAAGTAGTTAATAATGTGTCCACTGGGTACCATGAGGCAATAAGAGAGATAAGAGGGACTTATGCTATAGGCTCTAGATAAGAGTGGTTATTGCTATTGGCTGATAAGGGAAAGTGAGTCAAGAGGAAAAGCATGAGGTGATGATAAGAATGTAATGTGGTCGCCATAAGGTGCATAGCTGAGATAAGAGATAAGATCATGTGACTGGGGTCACGTGATGGCATGTGACTAGATCATGTGATATAGGTCACGTGATGGCATGTGACTAGATCATGTGATATAGGTCACGTGATTGCTGTTGACAATGGTTGAACAGTATGTTCAGTATTTCTGTAATAGATTAGCAATGGTTAGGAAAGTAAAGTGTAGCAAAAGTTCAAGTAGTGTCGGCATTTGGGTTGGCAATATGGGTGAGCATTACAGATGGATGGATGGACGGATGGATTGTAGGATGCTTGAAGATGAATACCTAGTGACTGTAGAATGGGGGAATAGACAGATACAAGCACAAGGGACCATGGGTTCCTACAATGGCAGCACAAACAACAGGCATAGCAAGAATGAGAATGATCAGACAGTTAGATCAAGTTAGAGGACAAAGAGTGAGGAGCTTGCACCTTCTACAGGCCCTTATATACCCATTGAATGCTCAGCAGCCTGCCTAATGAGAGCTCAAATCAAAACACCAATATTAGACCATGTAGTCCACTGCTGCAAAATGGTAGCACTCTCATCAGCTGCTCAGGATCAAAAACATGTGGTGAGTCTCTGCTCACAGAATTTCATGTTTGCAGGACAAGATCTATGAGATCTCATGTCAGAATACATGTACTTAGCATACCAATCAGATATGTAGAGCTGCCAAAAAGTTCAGTTCTGAACCCAAGATTTAAACCTGAACTACTGAACTGAACCTATGCATATTAGGTTCAGATTCAGAGCTTATCAGATTTTGAAGAACCAATTCTGAACTGGTTTGAACTTCCTGAACCTAGTAGTGTTTTGATTGAGTTCATTCACCATAAATATTTCATAATTTTGTATATTACAATTACTAGTACATGAGGAAAACAAGCCTACACCATAGGTAGCCTACTATCCAAACTACCTACCTTCCAACTTTCAGCCTAATAGCTTTATTTCTTACAGAAATATTGATAAATCTCTAGTGACATACCTATATTATCATTGTATACCCAAAACACAAATGCTCCCATTACTCCATACATAGACAATTAGCCCCTAGTTAGATTAGATAATCATGTACTACACAGCTTGACCTGCACAGCCTACATATCACATGACCACTTGCCTGCTTAGAATGCTGCACAAATTGCCATTCAAGCACACAGTGAGTCACACTTTCAATGAAACATTCTAACAGAATGTACAGCCATAAACCTGTGCAGGGATTTTGTGACTCATGAGTACAGCCTTGTCCAAGTCATCATGAGTCATGAATGAGTCATGTCAAGTCAATCTTGCCAAACAGCATTCCTAGTCATTCTGTCAAGATCCCTACTTCCTCCGGACCTTGCTCTGGTGGAGTTCCGGAGGGTCAGAGGTTCTTATGGCTTGAAGGGACAAAGTCCGGTTGGAGATCATAAGGGTGGAGGTACAGAGGTGGAATGTAGGAGTTGGACCAAAGTCCGGAGGGATGTGGAATGGAGGAATGGAGGTCCAACAGGTGAAGGGAGGAGGAGGACAGAGGAGGAGGACAGAAGGGGACAGAGGACAGAAGGGGATGGAGGACAGAAGGGAATGGAGGACAGAAGGGGACAGAGGACGGAGGAAGTACACTGAAGGACGAAGGAGGAGGATGGAGGCTTGAAGATAGGAGGGACAAAAGACGGAAGGGGAAGGATATTGGCACAGGACTTATGTGTCGTGCCCTTGCCAGGCTCAGGTCCTCGTATTTCAGAGGGTCATAAGTCCGAGGTGGAAGGAGGAGTCATAGAGAGGAAGCAAGATGTGGAGAAGGCAGGATCTTATTAATGAGGGAGACAAACAATTTTTGTAATAATACAAAAAGGGTACGGAGGTCGGACTTATATACTAAGAGTAACGAATCGGAGATCGGAAAGAGAACAAGGGAAGGAGTGAAAGTGAAGAGGCAATGTTCAGGGGAATGGAGAACCTGGAGAGGCTATGGATATAGGCACAGAGACCCTAGAAACAGAGAATGGAGAGGGAGGCACAAGGGGAAGACAAAAGGAGATAGATGGAGGTAGGATATTGTGCATCCGAGGTGCAAATGATAGGAGATAAGGATCTCCGATGGAAGTCCAGGTGATCGAAGACCGGAGATGAATTCCGAGGGAGGGGCTCAAGGAGTGTAAGAAGGATGATCTCGGAGAAGGGTCGGAGGAGGTTGGAGGTATCTGATAAGGGTCAGGACAGATATGACACATTCCTAGTCATTAGTGTATTCATCCAATCATATTCATACTTGGTAAGTAAAATGACTCTGAACATAGCCTCAAAGCTGCTTAATGTAGATACACAGCCTCATGTAAAAACAGTATATAAGGAGTGGAATTTTGTCAGTAAATCAATGAGAGAATCCTTTCATAGGAAGGAAGATTCATAGAAGTCCCCAGACAGGACTGAGATCTCTTACATACTTGGTAGCTAGTACTTAGCAGAAAACACTACCAAACATAGGAAGCTACTAAGCAGAAAAGCTCCTATTCTTTCTTATATAAGCCATTACTAAGTGGGCTAAAATACAGCCACCTGTAACCTAAGCAAATCTAGTTTAGGAATACTTAGTACTTGCTGCACACATCACAGAGATCTTGCTGACGACATTTCACTCCAGTTTCTCAATGAAGAAGGTTTATAAATAATCCATATTGCATGAGAACTGAGTGACCCTTTAGGGAATTTTCCCACACTTCATCACCTGACATAGCTACTGCAGATTCCCAGAAATCCAGCTTTCTTTCTAATAGGCATATATTCACTGTAAGACCTATAACTTGTATACACAACCAAACAACTCATACTTTTACCTCTGAATAATACTATATAAGGTAGTATATTCACACCTTGAATAGCTACTCAGCTAGCCTTAGAATTACCTCACTACATTGAGTACAAATCCTTACATTTCTTTAACTAGACATATCTTGTTACGTTCCCTTATTTTTCCCTATTTTTCTAGCCTTTACTTCAACCAGAAAAGACACAAGTGTCACATTCACTACAGACTCACTACACTTCGTATCCTAATGCTCCACTTGCTTACTTTCCCATGAAGCCCATTACTCTCCCACGATATTGATCATCGTGGCTATGCGCTCTAGACAAACACATGGTATGTCACATGATGAGTCATGTGACCTTATCTATGACTCATAGCACAGGTATGCTTATCGTCCTATAGCACTAATAGCTCTTATCATATGTACAGCCTTAGCCTATAGCATATGTAACTCTTATCTCGCACAGCTTGGTCTGTGCACATGTACCAGTAGTATAAATACTAGAGCCAGTAGCACAAGACACCCCAGTCTTGTTCTTCTGGAGTTTTCCCAAACTACCATTGCACTTGTCTCACCCCTAGTACTCTTGGTTCTCAAACACTAGACCCTTTGGTGGGTTTGGTCGTTTCACTAGGACCTAATTGGAGGACACGATAGGTGGTTACACCTCAGGGCCTCCAGTCTTAGTTGGAGACTTTGTACCACTAGATAGGAACACTTGATTGAATAACACAAGAGTTTTATTACTCAAGATCTACAGTAGAAAAAATACATTGAATGCTGGATTGCTTCTCCAAAAACCATAGAGGGTGGGCTACCATAAAAATGATTTGATAATACCATCTGAGCATGCCAGTAACAACTCATGAATCATGGTAAATACCAAATTTACATATACTTACCTATGATATTTTGTGTCCTTGGGTTGTTGTTGTTCTGGAGCTCCTCATATGTCTGGCCAGCCTCTGTTTATCCCAATGACTTGTTTGTATTGTTATACTGCTTGCTTAGTCTAATATCATGTTAAATAGGAATTAAAGCATGGTGGGGGGACTTACTCTTTGATGTGACAGGTGATTTGAGATACAAATTCCTTGGAATGGGTATGGCTCAGCTCTCACAGCTGCTCACATTTGCAAAAATGGCATTGCTAAAGGTAATATGCTTTAAATGTCAAGGATATCTCCTCTTCTGGCCAGCCTCCTTTGCTTCTTGAGTGGATTCATTTTCCTGGCACCAGTCAAGGAGCTTAATTGTACAGAAGGAAAACTCACTGATTTAATGGATAAGGGAGTTTTTAGGTTTTTGGGAAGGCTGGGTGGAGGGTGTGCCTAATTTGGATGATCCTAAGACAGGATCTTTCAAAGCCCTGGGCATCATTGGAGATAGTGATGTGGATAAGCAGACAATATGGCCTACATACTCACTGTTTAGTCAGCACTTGAAATCTACTCTTAGAAGGTCATGAGATTGGTTGGCCAACTGTTCATATACTAGTTTCTCTGCTCTGAGATCCATTAATTTAATTTTACTATTCCTGATTCTATTGACACTATGACACTGTCTAGCTGTCTAGTACTGGACAGTTAGATCTATATTTGCTAATAAATCCTAATCCTAATCCTAAGTAAGAAAGTGTAGAGAAGGTGTAACAAAAAGTATAGTGAAAGATGTACAAAAAATATACAAAAAGTGTAACATAAAGTATGGTAAAAAAGTGAATTTACAAAAGAGCATAGCAAATACATAGAATAAAGGCTAACAAAAGTGCCACTTCTGAGTTTGCTGATGTATAGTCATACATATACTTAGTGTT